>CAUYTI010000759.1:0-46870 GCA_963575145.1 Galago senegalensis | reverse complement strand
TCTTTCTTTCTTTCTTTCTTTCTTTCTTTCTTTCTTTCTTTCTTTCTTTCTTTCTTTCTTTCTCTTTCTTTCTTTCTTTTTTTTTTTTTGCAGTTTTGGCCAGGGTTGGGTTTGAACCCACCACCTCTGACATATGGGGCCAGCACCTTACTCCTCTGAGCCACAGGCACCATGCTAGAAGAGTTTGTATTTTCTTACTGGTGTGACGAGAAACCACTGGAACATTCTAAACTGGTCATGACTGGTTTATGTTTGAAGTGTGCCTGAATGTGTAACATTGGAAGAAGGCAAAATTTGAGACCACTTAGGAGGTGACTGAGATGATTTCAGTGACAATTGTTACAGCTAGCACTAGAATGTTGGCAAGTGGGTGACAGTTGGATAAGTGATCCAGGCCTTTTAAATGTACAGATAACATAGATCAGATGTGGCATGTGATGAAGAAAGGAGAAAGCAAAGAATGATCCTTACGTCAGTGGATTAAGCAATGAGGATAAATTGGTGTCACTGTTGGTAGTGGGGGGAGACATAGGAGAAACTTTGCTGGCAGAAATCACGAGTTTCGCTTTAGATATCTGAAAAGGATGTATTTTTATTAAGAGGTGTGGTGAACACATAGAAAATAATTTGTAAATATTTTACAAAATTTTGTAATGAATATTTTGTAAATAAAGATATGCTTAGCTACGATTTCCCATTTTCCGTCTGCAGGGTGACTTTTGGCACAGCTTGTACAGGGCACAATAAAGGGAGAGAAGTTAAAGCAAAAACTGTGAGCTCAATACTTTGATGATACTTCTTGTGACATTTATTCTGTGTGAAACGTATTTGAACTGTAGACAAAAATATTAAATATGCTCTTCTGAAATTTTATTTAATGATTTAGGAGGTGATTTATTTAGAAAAGAGAAAATAAAATTTTATTTAGTCAAAATGCAAAGTGATGAAAACGATGCCATCATAACAATTACCTTTATCTTCTCTTTAACTTAAACGAAGGGATCACTTTCAAACTTTCGTATTTTATGACCATCTTTATGTTGCAGCTTTGTGTCCTCTGTGGCTCCTTTTATGCATGAAAAATCCAAAAAGTATACATTTAATCCCACACTGTCAGCTATCTGTGCTGGGTCTTCACTTAGACCCTCAATCAACTGCATCGTAAACCTACAGTGTGGATGCTGGTGATGAACCAGGGCTTAATCATGTAAGAGTCTCCGGGCAGTAGGGCATGATGGTCATGGCACAGGGTCCAGGATCACATTACTAGCTCTGCTGCTTATTAGATTTACCATTTTGGGAAAATAAATTACCTCCTTTGTACCTTCATTTACTTATTTCCAAACTAGGGGATAACAATGGCATTATTTATAATATACACACACACACACACACACACACACACACACACATATATATATATATATTGGCATTATTTATATTTTATATTTTATATATATATATATATATATATATATATATAGAGAGAGAGAGAGAGAGAGAGAATATGTATGTGTATTTCATATGTATATATATTGCTTCCCTGGGAAGCAGACTTTGAGAAGGAGTTTATCTTGCAGGGAATTTATTGAATAGTAATCTTGGCATGGACACCTATAAAAGAGCAGAGGGAAGCAGGACTGAGAAGAAGTCATGTGATATAGATCTAAGATGAAATTTGCCCAACCCCCTGGGAAGCTTCGTCCAAAGTTGAGCTGACCAGGACTTTTTATGGAGGCATTAATCAGTTATTAGTTGTGCTCTGCCTTGAGAAGAGGCATGGCCTTGAGTGAGGCAGGTGTCTGAGGCTGAGGCCTTTTTTTTGCAGGAGCTGACAGCTAAAGGCTTCTGCCTATTGTATCCCTTTCATCCTGGGCAATAAGTCCTTCCTTAAACAGGAGACCTGAGGGGCACTTACATCTACTATACTACTGCTTCATAAGATTGTTGTGGTTAGATGAAAGGGAAAGAGAGTGCGTAAGTTTGCACGTGAGAGATGATGAAATGTCTTGGCCTATACAGTATGCACCATGTAAGTGCTGGCTATTATTATTATTCAATAAATAGGCAAGTTCATGTAAAATGTAATTTCTCTATGGAAGGAAAAGATGAGCCTAGAGAAAAATTAGGGCAGTGGGGAAAATTATTATAGTGAACATTTACAATCATTGCATCGTCAGGTAGCATTCCTTTTCTTTGGGGGAGCTGGTACTCTCCCATTCCAACCATGTATTTCTAGAGGAACTGTCAATCATCACACCTCATCCCTCCTCTACCTCCCATATTGAGGGGTATAGAATTACGTGGGGTCAGTGATGGAACTTCTTCTTGTAACCACTGAGACACATGTGGTCAGGAGTAGGATGTTATCCAAAACAAGCTATTAAAGTACTTGCCTATCTACTTTCATGGTGGAAATAAAGGGAAGATTCCTCTAGCAGTTAAAAAAAAATAGTAGATTATAAACTCTGTGGGGGTTGGGGAGTTTGAAGCCTTGGGTCCACCTGCCACCCTCCAGACTCAAGTGCAGTCAGTTGAATAAAGCCAACTTCACAAAACGAATCCCTTTATTAAAAGGATTTGTTTTGTAAGATTTGAATTCAATCAAAAAGGCACCCTTAAGGATCCAGAAGGCCACATACGGCCCCCAAGAGCACAGGTTGCTCCACCTCACTGTAGTTAAACTCATACTTCAGGTTTATGAAATACATTGTCATAACCATACAATGTGGCTGAGAAATTGTTAAAAGAAGAACATAATACAGGATGAAGGGGACTGTGCTACTGACCAATTCCAGGCGCTAAGATTCAAGACTGGGAAGCTTGGGAGTTTTAAGCTGAACTTACTCTGGTCCATTCTCTGTGAAGTCCAAGATCTGAGTTTTCTATAAGGACCAGAAATCATATTGCAAGTTATCTGGAACCTGAGTCTTTCCAGATTTTAGGCATGAATCCATAAGCTTGCCAACTTTTCTTCCTGCCCTCCCTGAAGGATCCTGCTCAGTTTGCAGTTCACTTGCAGTTAGAGGTATTAGCACTAGAGGTCTCTGCTTGCTCATGAGCCCTGTCCCCACAGCCAATGCTTTGCCTGTCACACCCCAGCCTGCTGTGCTTATGTTTACCTTGATCTGCTATATCTATACCAAATGGTAATCGTGCTAACATTGGACATTTCCACGATATAGAATCTTGAAACCCCCATTGCTTTATCTGCTTCCTAGAGTCTTGACACATTCCATGATAGACACACCGAAAGGACATTTCACAATGAATGCCAACCAACCACCACTCCATTAACATGCTCCTCCTCCAAAAGACAGTCAGCAAGGCTGCTTGGACCCAGAAGAATCACAAAGACCCCTTTTACTTGGAGATCACACATCTAGGACAATGCCATACTGAGTGATCACCTTAGATCCTTATGCCATAACCTGTGATGTACAGAGCATCAATAGATTGAAGTATGCGGCAGACAACACACACACCTATATGTACTGGGCCCATTCAAATCACTGCCTTATACACTTCACACCCTGATAAAGTAGAAAGCAAACTCAAGGTAAATAAAGAGTAAAAAAAGAGTTTCACCTAAACCTTAGAGTAGAGCTATTAAGCCTAACCCATTTACTGCAAGCTTATCTTATAGTGGTGTTAGTTCAGTGCTATAAAGAGGAATTCTCATCCAACAATGAAAGAAAATTACAGGGTATACTAAATAGAAAAAAAAGGGGAAAGAAAAGGAAAGAAAAGGAAGGGAAGGGAAGAGAAGGGAAGGGGAGGGGAGGGAAGGGGAGGGGAAGGGAAGGGAAGGGAAGGGAAGGGAAGGGAAGGGAAGGATGTCAAATAGCCCTCCATGCAAAGTTAGAATATCTTTTATTCCTTTCCCATTAAATTACCTTAGACTTAATCCATCCTATCTCTCTCTCTTAGAGTTGAGGACAGACAGGGTGGGTGGTAGAAGGAGGGCATTGTACAGAACTGAACTAAAGAGCAGCCTTGAATATCATCTCAAAGTCAGTAATTTCATGTGTATTGACTTAATTAGATGTCTACATCTTTGTTTTATGCCTGTTTATAAATTATCCTAAAATTAAATATGGAGCTTGGTCCATTATAAAATATTTCAGTTCAATTTAAGTTCAGATTCTCTCTGTAAACTTCTCCCACTATTGCCACTTTTCTTAGCAAGTAAATTGAGATTTGTTGAGAATAGTTCCCCAGTATAAAAGACTGGACTTATAAAACTGAACTATAGATACTTAGTTTAACTTGTCAGAGAATCTCCCCTAAATCTGCCGAACAAAACTTGCCTTAAAATACAAATAAACACTATACATTATTCTCTTTACTAAAAATTTATTTCACGTTAGATGTCATTTAAAGCCAATATTCCATATTCTTCAAATGGGATTATTCAATTATAATGATTCTAGATTCACAAAACTTCTTAGGACCACATAGATTGCACTTAGTGAAATAAACCTGCACTTGACTAAAAAGAAATAGGGACATTGTGAACCTGAGGCTTTCATTTACTTGTGCACATTGAGCAAATGGGCATCCTTTAAGAGGAACATTAATTTTTATTGACTAAAGATTGCCCAACTGAATGACATACAAATTTTGTGTTCAGGTTAATTTTTTGTGTTCATTATCGAAATATTTTCATTCTTATTAGAAATGGTCTGTATGGAGAATATTTGCTGGATGAGATAATGAACTTCTCACAGGGGTGCTTTTAAGCACTGAGACAGGTACTGGGTCAGCTGCAATCTCTTTACTGGAAGTTTTATAAAGTTGGATTCATGCTCATCAACAAATCTGCTATAGGTGTAGGTCTTTAAACGTAGACTGTGTGAGCCCCAAACATTTCTTTGACAGCTCTTCTGAGCTGTGTTACAGTCCTCTATGTGTGAGGAGGAGGGAGATGTATCTGTGCTTACATGGTCTTCCCTTTTACTGTGGAGTCCACGACACATCTCCCCACGCTTTTTCAAATGCAATTATTGTGCTCTTCACCGATGTTCTGCCCATCATTCTCCTCACAAGGCAGTATTCTTGCAAAGGATGTAACATCAGCCTTTTGGCCTAGGAGCCAGCCAGACAATGCACCTCCTGGATGCCCTATCCTCATTGTCATTCTGCCCAAGCTCTGTCTGCTCCCTCGCCTCCCCAAAGGTCAGCCCGAGGTCTTCACTCCACCGCTAATGGGTGCGCACACAGCCTGCTCACTGCTCCTGCTGGGGCAGAGGAACTCCATCTCTTTATATCTCTCTCCCTACCTTTTTTCCTTCCTCCCTCCTTTCTCTCTCCTGAGCTGGCTCTCTCTTTCTCTGCCTTGCAAATGACTCTGAGGAGCTATGCTGGTGGATGATTTATATTAAGAAAAAAAAGCACTCAAAAAAAATTTTTTTTTTTTGAACTGGGCTCCCTGAGAGCACTCAGGGCTGCCTCGTACTGCTCAACGCCTACCTGCCCAACTGCAGGGAAACAAGCTTCTGAAGGCTTTAATGGGATTTCGCCTGAGGCTGTTTTATTAAGATGTCGGCTTTTTCTGCTGCCTCTGCAGCTGACACCATTCACTGTCAGCTGTCCCCTCCCCTTCCCACCCCCACTGCCACCCCCCCACAACAATGCACCAAATTATTCGCTTCATTTAGTGCTCATGGCTCAGTGTGGGCAAATTGGGAGAAGGAGCCCTACTGAGCCAGATGAACCAGGCAGAGAGGTGAAAAGCCACTGTGCTACTTAACTGGGGGCTTAAAAGGAGGGAGGAGACCAAAAAAGGGAGGGCTAATCAATGCCACTAGGGCATACTTCCATTCTATTAGGAAGAATCATACTCCGCATCAACATACCCATTTTGGAAGTGCATTTACATTACTCATTTGCATAAAACCTTCATTTGGGACAGCCTGTACCCAAGGCTTTGTATAATTACCTACAATATATAATGCATATGGTATACACATTGTAGGGCAGGTTAGAAACTATGCCATCCCATTTAAAAAAAAAAAAGTATTCATTACAAGATAATATCAGCATGGAATGATATATTTTAATGAATGCTCTGAATTATATACATATGTGTGTGCATATACACACACACACACATACACACTCCTGCAGAGCAAGATTTGACTAAAAAAGTGGCAACATGGATGGTAGTGAGGTAACGATAGAGATAATGTGTTTATGCCTTTGTGTATGTTGGAGGGTGTGTGTGAGGTGTATTAAACAAGATGAAGTGTGTGTTTAGAACAAAACAGTCTATTCTTAATTACCTACTATTTTTATAGGGAGAATAGGTTAAACACAGCTCAGCAGTCATTGTGGTCAGACTGTGGTGTCAATGGTAATAGATAATTAGTAGTGAAAATTTATCTTTATACATAATGAATCTATTAAGTGCTCAGGATATTTTAAGAGTTATTTATCATGAGTGATGACAAGGAGAAACATGCCATGCTCCCATTTTATGAATGGGAGACCCAATGACATAGTAGAGGGAGGCAGTTGACTCAAGATGACACAATATTGCATTTCTTGCCCTTTACTTGACTTTGCCCAGTCACCTGGTACAATGTTAGACTGACTTTCAGTTAGAAGTCATTCACTCTTTCAATAAATATTTCCTGAACCCTCTACTTTGCACTGATGTGTATGATTCCATATGCTATTAGGCGCAAGGTAAAAAACAAAAAGCAAAAATTGCCATTATGTTTGCTTTTGTGGAACTTCCAATTTAGTGGTGGGGACAAATATTGTTGGAAGAAGGTGGCACAGTTTAATGACAGCCTTTATTAGAAAAATTTGAAGCAGTGTGGAATCTCAGACTGGGTTTCCCTGAGGAAGTAGTGGTGGATCAGTGAATGTAAGGATTAATGCGAGGTAAGTAGGCGAAGGTATTCATGTACATGTGTGTTGGGGGAATCATAGGATATACATGTACAGATGCCCTCTGGCTGGAGCAAGGTGAGGCTTTTTGGAAAACATGTATTTAAAGTACAAAGATCCGGGATATTGTACAGTGCTGCAGAGGCAGGGCTCAGAGCTCACGGAGCCTGGGAGGCCTTGCTATTAAGGGTTTTATCATTTCTCTCCAAAGCACTGAAGAGTTTTATATGTGTGCTATTGAAAAGTTTTCATTGTAAACCTTATTTAGGGTTGTGAGGTGTTGTATAACCTGATACTCATTAGTAAGAAGTCACTTTCACTTCAGCGTGGAGACCAAATTGGAAGACAGCAAGAGTGGAAGCATAAAAATAGATATTTACATAGAACCGACCAGAGAGTGATGATGATGACTAAGACGTTGGAGAGAAGGGGAATGCCAAGGAAGATAATGAGGTAGGTGTTTGTCATGGTGCGTGAGGAAGATTGAGCCACCAAAGGTGATGTGTGGGTTTCTGACTTGCAAAATGAATGAAGGTGGCCCCATTTCCGGAGACAGTGGAACCCTGGAAGATCAGTTCTGGAGGAAGCAATCCTTAAATATGGTTCTGGAGATGCTACATGAAAGGCCTTTGAAAGGGTAACTTTCAACATGTCAATTATGGAGGTATTGAAAAACTATTGATATGATCTAGTGCTCTGAGAAGAGGATAAGCCTGAAGATATGAGTGGATTATCCAGGCATTGTTGGTATTTGATGGCAAAGGAAATTGGTGACATAAATAAAAAAAAAAATAGAGAAAGAACTAGAAACACAAGTATTTATTGAGTGGCAAAAGGAATAGACCCTCAAAGGAGACAGGATTAACCAGAAAGGGGAAAATCCTAAGAACATGTGCTGTTGGGACATAAAGTTTTTCAAATATACATTCACTTTGATTATATACCTTGGAATGGAATTTCTGAGTCAAAGGGTTTATGAATGTTCCACTTTAATAGACCTTGCCTAATAGATTTCCCAATGAATACAGTGGCTGATATTTCCACCAGTAGTATTTGAAACTTCCAGCTGCTCCATAATCTCACCAATATGTGATATTAGTGCTTGCTTTTATTTTATTTAGGGATATTTCACTGAGGCTTTAATGTGCCTTTTCCTGATGACTAATAAAGTTTCTTTTTTCCATATGTCTTTTGACCACTTGGATAGCCTCGTCTAAAGGGCGTCTTTAAATCTCTTACTATTTATTAGATTATTTTTATCACAGATTTGTAATCACTACTTAAATACTATTGTTATTCACATATGTAACAGTTACCCATATTACAAATACTGTCTTCTCTGTGATTTGTCTTTCACTTTTTAAATAATAATTGTTGATATAACATCTTAATTTTTTTATTTCAAAATATTAAGGGATATGTGTTTTGATTACATGGATAGCTTTTATAATGCTTAAGTCAGGACTATTAGTGTGCCCATCAGCTGGGTTCATTGTACCTGTTAGGTAGGATTTTACCTCAACCCTCCTTCCTCACCCCCTTTCTTTATTTCCAATGATGTTCACATCTCTCTATGCCCAAGTCTGTCCACTGATTAGTTCCTACTTATTTATGAGTACATGTGGTCTTTCTTTTTCTATTCCTGAGGTACTTCACTTAGGATAATGGTCCACAGTTCCATCTGTATTTGCAAATGGAATTAGTACTCAGAAGCTCTGTAGAGATGTCCATCCAACACAAAGAAGTCTAAACAGACATCCGTCCAATAAGGCAACTTGGGACCCATGGTTTAGTGAGCACCACCAGATTAAAGGGACGTACAGAGGGCAAATTGGCAAATTGAACCCAAAAGTCTAGCTTAGGAATGGTGAACACTCTTTCAGATTTCTCAGTATTGTCACAGTTTATTCCCATTCTCCCAATACAGTTTTTGGTGTCACCTGTTTCACTCTCAAATAGATAATAAATTTCCTGACCAAGAGTCTGAGGTCTTTCCTGCATTTTCGACATCTCTTCCTTCCTGAATGACCCCTCTCTAAGAATTAGTATCATCATCCGTTGCTGAGATTTCTTTGTTCTGCATTGCCTGTCTGTGAATTTTGCTTACCAGTTCTGCACTGCAGATCTAAAATGGGACTTCTCTCTTCTATCTCTGGTGCCAGTGCCTTAATCCAGATCACCGTATCTTGCTTCAACTTGAATAGCCTTTCCTGGTCTCATTCCAGTCTATTTATCATGCAACAATCAGTTAACATTTTTGAATATAAGTCAGATTGTATCACTCTGCTTCAAAGCATGAATGAAAAAAAAAATAATGACAACTTTCAAACGCTTTCCAATGACCCTAAAATAAAAATAAAACTCCTTAAATCACCTACAATGTTTGCTGTGATACTGACACTGAATATGAATCAGACTTCATATTGTCTCACATAGCCAGTCTTTCTTTCTAAACTACCACTAAATTAGACTCATGCAAGGTATTTAAAATGATATATCCCTTTCTGACACAAACACTGTATGAAGTGTACTATTTCCTTGCCTAAAAATATTTAATTTACTATTTATTTATTAAACTCCTATTCATCTTTAGGTCTAGGTTTAAAAGCCTAATCCTAAGCTGTGTCTTCCAGTCCACCTGTGAGCTACGTTAATCCCCCTTTACTATTCTCTTACACAGTATTTTCCTCTTTTCTTTCATAGCAATTTTTGCTACTATGACACAAGCATATCTGTGTTTACTTACTGTGTGTCTGTGTTGCAAGTAGATTCTAATTTCAATGAAGAGAAGACTAATGTCAAGTGTTCAGTATTGTATATTTGTATCTTAGCATAGTACGGTACTTATTATATCCTCTGGGTTCACAAATAGGTTTCCACAAATATTGATTATCTGCCAAGCACTAGGCTCAGGTAAAAATTTCCTGGGTTAGTGATAACTCTAGGTTTAAGACCTATCAAGGAAACATTTTGTTATAACTCATTCTTTGGTTAACAAATAAAAAGTTAAAGTTTATGGATATCAGATATAAAGTCAAAAGAGGCACCCTGTTTATCATTGTATAATTTGAATTTAGACATTAAGGATATGCTTGTAATAAAAGTATGTGACTGGGGTTTAGGCATGCATTTTTAAAGGTTTTGTGATTATTTTTTGCATAAACTTTCTCAATGTGCTTGGAAACCCCACTCTATAAATACCTTTCTCCTCAAGGTAAATATTTAACCAACCTCTACTTTCCCAGTTGCTCCTCTAAAAGTCAGAAGGATCAATGACAACTCTCTGGGATGATCTGAAGCAACTGGACATAGCCCTGCTGTTGTTATAACACCTTCCAGGATGCACTACTGGAAGAGTCATCTTCCTCTTGCCTGAGAAAAGAATGACTTGCAGGAAAATGTTTATAATATCCGTCATTGATGTCAGAGGGCATGCCGTGCTTTCCTGATTTCAACTTTTAACTTACTTCTAGGTTGGCCTACCTCTACTAAAGGAGGTAAATGCTGAAACAAACTTACTTAAGCCTCATTCATCCCTTGAGCTATTTCCTTCCAACTATATTCCTCTAGAAGGAGCTTTTTTACCTTTAATCTGTCAAATATTGGTAGTATAACCCAGGTACTGAAACTTTAGTGGTAACAGTTGAAAAAAATGTGAAAGGTTAGAAGAAATATCTTTTGACCAGAGTATTAAAAAAAAAATTGGTAGGTAAATTGTTTCTCAGGTACTCATAAAAGTAGACAATTAATATACATACACTTCACACACACACAAGTTGAGTCTCACAAGCTTATGTCAAAAAATGCACCCAATATGAAATAGAAATTATTATCAATAGTTGAGATTTCTTTGTGCATTTTCTGTCTATAAATAATAGCTATAACATTCATGTAAAAATGTGGATTGGAAATGTAAGTCACATCCTTGATTTCTCCAAATATCCCCCTTTTTTTTCTACCTGTATTATCCAGTTTCTCCAAGAAGCAGACACCAAACAAATTCAACATATAAGACATTAAGGGAAATGACCTGCTTGAAAATGTGAAGAAGCTTTGGAGGATGGGAAATTTATCAGAGCTTCATGCTGGTATGATTGCAAGGGAAGGAAGGAAAGAAAAAGGGAAGGAAGGAAGAAAGGAAGTAAGTTAGTTTGTTGGGGTGGCAGTATTTTAGATAATAATGCAGTCCTAAGAAAATGTTGACTACTTAATGAACTTCTAGGGATCTTTAAGCCAATTTGCACCATCAGAGGAGCACCCTATTTTCTAGAAGCTGGTCTGCTATATTAACCCCTCATACACTTAGTTTTTAGTTAGTAGTAGCCTATGAGGCATAGCCACCAGGGCCTGCATTATTTCCACCCCTGCCATTGGAGATCTGGGAATCCCATTGGAGTGGCCATATCATCCCTAATAGATCTACTTTATTTCAGAACATCATCTGTCAACTAGAGTCATAGTTTGTCTCTGCCTGTATACTCCCCCGACCCCGTCACCTTTCTCTTCATAATAATTCTTCCTCACTACAGCCTTTTGATTTTGTCATTTTTCCTGTAATATAAATTTGAGTATACTTTGTTTAAAAACTTAAGTGGTTCCTTATCACCTTTAGGATAAAATCTGAATTTGTTATATTGAACCTTAAAAGTGTTTTAAGGTCAGTTAAGGTCATGACATTCCTCTTGCAGACTTGTTTTATTTTTTTAATACTTTTTATCTTGAACAGCCTCTTCTGAATGACTTGCTATTCCCAACACAAATTTATTCTCTCTAGTCCTTAAGCTTTTACAGATACCATCTAGGCCACCTATAATGCCCTTTACTATTCTTATTAAAACTATTATATGTCTCACTTCATGTTTTGGCTAATATGCCATCTCTCCTGGGAAGTTTCTGCTAAGTCCCTGGCAGGGTACTCCACATCCATGTTCTCACAGAACCAAGAACTCGGCCAAATGTCCTTTATTCTGCATTCCAGTAACTTCTTTGCTTGTCCGACTTTTCCATTGGCAGCAAAAACTGGAAAAATTCCTCACCCAGCTCAGATTATGTTATATAGTGTTAATATATTTGTTAAGTGCATTAATAAAGTAATCACACTTAATTGACATATGATACAAGGCTATTAATAATGAAGGTCACTATTCAATGTTTGGGTTTCATGAGAAGCAGAGAAATAAACTAGACTTCTGTTACTGGATGCTATAATGCAGCTGACCAAAAATTAGGGACTAGAGAAAATGCTATATATCTGCTACTCAGTTTTTCATACAAACTAAAGCACTACTTCTATAAAATGTTTCAGTGTCAGTGGTTTAGCTTCTGAATGTGGTGAATATATATTCACCTGTATGTGATATAAAGGAAACTCTTTCAGAGTTTAAAATATCCCTGTAGATGCAGATGTGAAATCACATGTAAAGTTCTCATAGTTTTCAGGTTAAAAGAGGTTGACATAGTGTTATGCCTCAGACAAAGAAGAAAAGAATTAAAATGTGATTACTCTTGTAGACACAGAGATACCTATTTCGACCCAGAGTTTATAAAATTTGCATCCCAAGCTTGTACACCATTGCTACAGCTCTGTTCAAAACTTACCATTTTTCTCTTTTTATCAAATCTAATCCTAAACCACTTAAGATAACTTTATGGAAAAGTAAAAAATTATATCCACTCAAACTTTGCAATACATAGAATATAAATTGACAAATTATATAGATTTAGGACTCATGGCCACCATGTTTCCTCATGACTTCCTAATAATAATAAATATTATTCTAACAACAATGAAGCTAACTCTTTTGGGCATGCCAAATTAAAGTAATCTCTTAGTTACCTGGTATTTAGAGAGCAACATTGTTTCTTACTAGACATTTATTATTTGTTTAATATGAGGGTACTGTTATAAGAAAACCCATAAAATTATAAAAATTGCTATAAGGAATTAGAGCAATGAATTGTTATTAAAGTACAATTAAGCAATTTTAGTTATATTTTGCCCCTTCATAGTGGATAGAAGCCAATTTTCGATTATCTTACCCTGGGCCTTTTAGAGAACAAAGATAAGGGCCAAGTTTCCTAGGTGGTTCCCTTCAAGGGGAAGGACAGTAAGCAGAATGGAAAGTGAGTGAAGAACATGACAAAAGCAAGTACGAAACGGTACAATATCAATTTGGCCACGTCTTCAGGATAAAAGAAAATAATGAAGTAGTTAGTTGGTAATAGAGAATGTCTTCTAGAAGATAGGCTTTGTGAAAACACTGTACTTTGGCATAATCCATTACAAAAATGAAGGAAGAGGATGTTTTTTTATTGATCTTTTCTGTTGAATCTTCTGATTCTTATTGGTAGAAATCAACCCAAGTGGGCATTAATTGCGACATTTGGAGTTGGCTTTCTTCCAGGTGGTCCCACAGCACACTGCCTTATATAATCACAGAAGTGGTAGGAAAGAACCACACCCTATATGCATCCAGGGTGTGCATGACCCTGAACTCCGTGCAATAAGTAATAAATGACGTTCTTGTTCATGGGGATAAGGAAGGGGAGGAAATGATGGTTGTGATAGCAGTGACGATGGACATCTTATTCATCCTTTCTTTTACTTTAATAAGAATTTGCATGCTGAATATCAGGACAATACAGATTTTGATGGCTAAAATTTGAGTATTCAGATCTTGATTTCCAAGAGCTTACAGACATGTGTTGGTGTTTTTGTGTGTATTTGCGTTTTGCGTGTGTGCAAGTATCACAGCTTCTGCATCTACATTATCTGGATAAAGACTGAAAGTGAGTTGCTTTATTGGTAGGGATAGAAGTTATCTCCTTTGGAAGCCAAACTGGCCTGGGTCAACTTTTATCTCAAAATAAGTGAGACAGTAGAGGAGTACTCAGTCTGTTCCAGTACAAAGCAAAATCTGCCTCACTTTGCCATCATATTTACATAAAAACTCTGCATGTGTAAGATAGCAATAAGAGTGTCTTACTGTTTCTCCAACTTATTAGCTTACAATTTTCTCTTATCTCCTGAAGTGTTAGTTGAAAAAAAAGCAATTCCATATTTAAACACAAACACATAATCAAATAACTTCTTAATTTGTTAATAACCTACTGGGCTCTGAGTTAAGAAATCTCATAACTTTTCACCAGCACTGCTACTAGTTGACAGATAGGAGGTAATGTAGACTCTTACAGAATTGTCTATTTTATACCCCAATTTTGAGAATTTTTTCTTTATTGCAGCCTTGTGTTTCTCCAAACATTGTCAAGACTATTTTTATTGTCAAATTGGGATACGGTGAGATGAGGAAGGCTAACACAATGGCCTTCTGAGTTTTTCTGAGACCTATTAAAGTAGAATAAATCCATGTGATGAAGAAAAGATTAAGAAAGAAAGAACATGAATACATTTAGTCACAAAAGCTGCAATATGGAAAAAGACTGTATGTTAACGAGATGGAATTCCCTGAGTGCCTGTTGCTTTTTGGTGAGATGTTGGTTGTTCATGGGGACACAGTCATCTGTTGGCCATCACAGTACCACGTTATGCCCTAAAACAGTTCTGCCTTAGGCTTTGAGAGAAAAACTCCTTATAATAGTAACTCATTAAAATGTTCTTTAGTTAAATGAAAGAGTTAACGTCCTTCCTTGGCTCCTGACGCTCAGAGAGAGTGTGGATCTAAGAATAATTGGGCCCTCTGAAAATTATCAGTTCAATTCTGCAGCGAATATATATTTAAATTATTTCAAGAGAAGGAGAAAAAATTGGTCCACATAGAGGTTTATATGAGATTTAAAATACCTGCAGCTGCATCTTGCTCCTACTAAATAACTTCACAACTTTGCATAAATGAATAAAGGTAAGCAATGTTATCATTAGCCTTAACATCTTAAATGTGCAGGGCTTCATTTTATTTTTAATAATGTCTCTGTCACTGATTGTGGTTACTGTACCAAGAGGAATCCAATTAGAAATATCTTACCTGTAAACATATTTTACATGACAAATGTGGCAAAAGGGGGAGGAAGAGAAGGAAAGAGAGAAAAGTGGGGGAGGGGTGAGGCAGGGGGGCAGGGAGAGAGATCAATCCATCTAACCTGAAGAGAAACGGGTATTAGGTATCTCAAGTAATAGTGTAAATTAAAATATAATTTTTTTCTTAAAGAGTCCTATTTAAAAATTATCAGATGGCAGCTGTACAGAGTTTAGTACACTAAATGCTAGAGATGTACAGAGTTGAGGCCCAGCATTTTATCCACCTATGTTATACCACTAAACATCATCAAATCATCACCGTCACATACACTTCCAACTCGGGCATGCACAACACTTTTCTAAACTGGCAGTTCTGGGAAGGAGACTTTGGCAATGACTGGAAATACGAGGATTTTTGATCATCATCATAATGAATGAGGGATGCGATTGATCTCTGCTGAGCAGTGCTAGGAATGTTCCTGAATGAACATCTTTAAATACACATGGCTACCCCTCAGAGCAATTATCCGGTTCAATTAGGTAATACAAAGAACTATAAATCATAATTTTGTTTTTCTTTCTAAGGCGTACAACCTTCTAGGTGAAAGCACAGAAATAAGGCAAGATATAAAGAATACCATTTTAGTGACATCAACAAACCACAACAATGTCGCAGAGATTGAGGTGTGGGGGCCTGGAGAGACTCACCCTGGTAAGGTCTTAAAGAAAACCTTTAAAGAAAACATTTTCTTCGTACCTAAGCAAATGGAATGGTAACTCTCATTTTTCAAGGTGCAGAGCTTGCTGTATTCTTTTAGCAGGTCTGAAGTTACTTTTGGCTGTCTTTTTTTAAAAATTTAGGCTGGCTCGGTGCCTGTGGCTCAAGTGGCTAAGGCGCCAGCCACATACACCTAAGGTGGCAGGTTCTAATCCAGCCCAGTCTTGCCAAACAACAATGATGGCTGTAACCAAAAAAATAGCCAGGCATTGTGGCGGGCGCCTGTGGTCCCAGCTACTTGGGAGGTGGAGGTAGGAGATTCGCTTGAGCCCAGGAGTTGGAGGTTGCTGTGAACTGTGATGCCATGGGACTCTACCCAGGGGGACAGCTTGAGGCTCTGTCTCAAAAAAAAAAAAAAAATTTAGGCTAGATGTAAGGGACAAAGAAGGCACATATCCCCTAAGTTTCTACTTTGGCCCATTGGGATATACATATATGCAGCAATTAATAGAAGTATGCAGTATCATTTAACAGTGGAGAAGCTGGGTGAGAATGAACCTTAGATGTCTCTAGTCATCTTCCCTCCCTCTACCACTATTTAAAGTTACTCTTGGTTCTGTTATTATAAATGAGAAGATGATGTTTCCTATCTTCACAACCAAGAGGCAATGCAACAAAAATCGGGCAACAGAAGGCTCAGGGCCTGTTCAGGCAGTCCCTGGATTCTGAACAAGATAGATTCTGTATGGTTTGTTCTTAAATTAAATTTGTATGTAAATTTTGGAACAGGTACATATACCTATTACCTGTAATAGCCTCCCTCCATTCATAAGTACAAATTTTGCCTCAGTCAGGTGTTTGTAGCTCCTGGACTGCCCATTCTAGTAAGTTTAACTCAATAGCTTGGAGTAAAATCCTGTCATTTGTGACATGGATGAACATGAAGGTCATACCATGAAGTGAAATACTCCAGGCACAGATAGACAAATACTGCATGATCTCACTCATGTGATTTTTTAAAAAGTGGAACTCCTAGAAGCAAGGAATAAACAAGGGTTACCAGGGGCTGCAGGGAGGGTGTGTACTGGGGGGTTAAATGGATGTTTGGCAAAGGATACAAACTTTCAGCAGACAGGAGGAAAAAGTCAACCTGGTGAATATAGTTCATATCAATGTATTGTCTACTTGAAAATTGCTAGAGGGGTTGATTGAACTGTTCTCACTACAAATACTTTAGTAGGGAAAATCCTGCCTGTGTTAATTACAGTGACTTATCTGTGCCACTATGTATACATATTTCAAAACATCTTGTTATATCCCATAAATTTTAATTTTAATGCAGCAACGAAAACACAATTTTAATTCAACAACTTAAAAAGAAAACAAAAAGAGGAAAAAGAAAGAAAAAAGGAAAGAAAGAATAAAATGAAAAATGGGCTTAATAATAAGGCTAGATATAGAATAAATGTGATAATATAAAAGAATGACTTAAACAGTGCCAGCCAGTATGTTCAGTAAATCTTAGCATTGGTAACGGGATCGTTACTATCAGGGCTGTTGCTGCTCATCAAGACTCCCTCAACACTGTGGGTTGAATTTATTTGTTGTACCTTTCCTTAGACTAAAGTTCAACTAGCCTCCTGGATTAAAAAACGAACAAACAAACAAAACAGTTGGTTATCCTGTGATTCTTGCCCTGCCATTTTCAGTGACTCAAAGTAACATGATAAGTAATCATGTCCTTTCAAGAAACAGTAAGAAGTCTCTTTCTGATGTCTTTAAAAATTGCGTACAGTGTTTAATCTCATTCTACCTCTCTTTGTTTTCCTTTACATTTTTGGGTAATTTTATTCGTAATTTTGTGCAGAGACTAAGAGAAGAAAGTAACGCTGTCCAAGTTTCAGCACCATTTAAAGGCTTAGCTGGAGATCATCTTTACCAGAGTATGTACGTATTAAAATTCGTTTCATCTCTAATCTCTTTCAATTAAAAAGACAGAGTTGCCTTCAGGTTTGTGGAATTTATGATATGAAACACCTTAGATGTGCTGTAACTGTTAAACTGAATTTTGTTTAGTATTTTGATTATAAATTACGGAAATGGTACATTAACTCCTTTCTGAGGCTAAGATTAAAAGGCTCCATTTCTTTGCTGCTGTAGTGTTTTTCAACATATGTTATATTTATAATTGCCTTATTAAATCTTATACATTGTGAGTGATAATCATATTGCCCAGAGCTATAAAATCATCAAAATATATAATGGCGTTTTAAGTTGTTGTATCTACAAAAGGGAATTTTTATTTTTAGCTTTTTAATAATGTTTTCAGCTGAGTGCTGGGAATAGTCCTAAGTTATTCAGAAGAGAAATATTTCCACTATATATTTAGAAAGTGATATTAAAAAAGAAACTAAATCTCATGCTAAATTTCAGCCAGTAACAATGGATGGTATAGAACAACTTCACCATACAGAAGAACTGAGTATAGGTCATGGCTTGAAGGAGAAAACGCAGAGAGATAAAATCAGGTTCAGAGGGCCAACCTGGCAACATTCCCTCTGCTGATAGCCTCTCTCCTTTTTTACTCTATGTGGTCATGAACCTGAGTTATAATATTCCAATTGGCTGGAACCCCAATATACCAAAACTTTTTTCTTTTTTTATTTCTTTTCTATTATTTAACATCCTAGATAGCAAACCTGATTCTAACTCCTGGTTTGTTTTATTTGTTTCATGATTTAGCTTTGCATGTTTGACCCACGGTTTTATAACAATTTCTGCTATTTCCAAATTAGTAGCTGAGTAAAGAAAGCATAATGAATTCATTTTCTAGACCCTTAGACTATACATACCTGCAAAGGTAGTGCCATACCCCAAACATCCACTGAAATAAGGCTAAAAGCAATACCTATCACTGCTCCAGAAGTGTCGCAAAATGTAGATGTGGCAAGCTGATGACAATTGATATTAGTAATAAATTAAATAATACATAATTTAGAAAATATTTTCAAAGAGATTTCAGCCATTTTAAAAACAGTTTAGGTCAATTCTTTAATTTCGCAGAATGACATACTCTTCTGGGAAAATGGTTAGTTTCTATGAGATTGGTAAAAATATTATCTTGCAATATGCAGGAATATTGCTCTAATAAAAAAGTACTCCCATATGATTTAGCAATTTCACCACTGGGTATCGATCCTAAAGAAAAGCTATCAGCTCTCTCATGAGTATCGCAGCACTATTCACAATAGCCAAAATATAGAACCAAACTAAGTGCCCATTAATGAATGAATGGATAAAAACAATGTGACTTATATGTATATCATGTATATGTATGTACATTTATATGTGTGTGTATATATATATATATATAAAATGAAATATTATTTGGTCATAGAAATGAATAAAGTCTGTTTTTTACAGAAACATGGATAGAACTCCTATTGTTCAATGAAATAAGCCAAACAAAAAAAGACAAATATCTCATGTTTTTTTTTTTTATTTTTTTTTTAATATCTCATGTTTTAATTCATATGTGGGAGCTGAGACAATGGATCTCGTGAAGCTAGAGATAGAGTAGAAACGAGGAGATGTAGTGGGAAGAGCAGAATGAGAAGTTCATCAATGGGTACTAATATATGTTTCAATAGAAGAGTTAATACCCAGTGACAGATCAGGAGCATTATAATTTATTGTAATTTACAAAGTTTATATTTACAAATATATCCAAATGTGGTGGGAGAATACCTGAAATGTGTGAAGAAAATTCAGCCTATTTCTACAAGGCGAAATTTGGCTTTCACCAAAAGAGCACCCAAACTACTGAGATTCTTTCCTTTCTTACGGTCTCTACTTGCTGTGGACACTTTCTCATCTTGATCTGTGTAAAGGTTTCATTCTTGCAATCCCTTCTCTTCTGCTTTTTCCATGACCTCTTCTTACTAAGTCATTTTCATCTATTAAAGGGCATGGCCTGTTATCTATTGCTTTTGTTATCTGGCAGCTAGCACCAGTTGGCAAAACTAACCAAAACATGCACCTATTTTCTCTATCTCCAGTCTCAACACTCATTATCATCCTTTCCCATCAGACTTCTAAGCTGACAGATGTGTGAAACTTCTCTCGATAAAGTAACCAATCACTTATAAATTCATATGTTTAATGGTCAGTTCTCTCCCCTGTCTACACTCCATCCTTCAGCAGCAGCATCTTACCTACTTCTTGCCAAACTCTGATTGATAATGAGGGTAGAGTCCACTTTGGAACAAGTTGTCTTTATTTGATAAACAGAGGTGCTCTATATGATAAGTAACTGTCTTTTCTCCCCACTCTCCATCTCTCCCACTCCCATGTCCCAATCATACAGACTCTCCATTTATCTAACTTTTATTGCTACTTCAATGTCTGTTTGGATCCCCACCATCTTGTGAGAGCCCCAGAGCTGCAATATTACTCAGACTGCTGTTCATTTACCATTTACTGTATGTTATCATTCACTGAGCTGCTTTGGAAGCACATGCCATAAATCAATCTATCAATCTATCTTCATCATCCTTACCTATCGTCTTCCATCTCTTCATTCACCAATTCTGAAAGACATACGTTTCTTTGTACAGAAGTTTTGCTCCTAACCTCTTGCTTTTTGTTCCATGTTGACATGCGTCTAACCCAGAACCGTCTACCGGGAGATGGGACCTTTCTTGCTCATACTGCAGTGTCGTAATCATTAGAAATTAAATGATTAAATTGGAATTGATCTGTTTCTGGACTGTGGATTGTTTTCTGTTAACTAATGTATTGTTGTGTCAGAATATTGTGAGATATTGGGTAAGAAGGAATAAGCATGTGTTAGTGGTGACACTAGGAAGAAGATACCACTTGCATTTAATTGCTAGTAATAGCAAAATAACAGTCAGTTCTCCCATTTCTGAGTGTAGAAAGAAAGGAGCACTTCGCCTTCCTTTCAGATGTGCATCTCTTCTTCATATCCTATAGGTGACCATTTCTGAGGGATGAATAGTAGAAAACTGTCATCCCTTACTGTTTTCTGAAACCCCATCATACTATAGTACAACTTAGAACTTCCAGAGTTAACTTAGTGAGAAATAATTGTGTAGACTCTAAATTTTCCTCTAGCAGGGAAAGAAGGGTGTGGATTTTGTTGATTATTCCAAGAACTCTGAAAATATTAGAGGAATGTTCCTACACATCTTTATAACATGATCAAAAGAAAAGAAGAAAAGGGAAGGAACACTCACATTTAATGAGTCTCTCAACCTGCTAATCATTATACTAAATTTTCTGCACATGATATTTTAAGTTTTACAACGATTGACTGGTAGGTAATATTACATTTATTTTACACATCAAAAAATTGCGCCATAAAAAACTAAAAGGGATTCTAGTGCCAGGACAAGATGTGATAGACCCATGTTTTTCTGTTAATTTCCTCTAAACACAACTAAACACGTGTAAAAAAACAATTCAACGGAAACAGTAAAATGACTCAAAAATGTGAAAGGGGAAGCTAAATTGGGTAGAGATCTTAAGATTTAAGGAAGGCTGCCACAGTGATAGTTCTGGGCTTATTTTTTCCATAATTCTCTCAGAGAGGTTTACAACTGGGAACTGAAATTAGGCATGGATGCAACAAACAAAGAAAAAAAAATAAAACAAGAAAACTCTGTTCTCTCTAGCCAAAGGACTAGAAAAGGAAAAGCCAAGCAGAGACCTTTTAGGAGCTCCAACCCTGGGCCAAAACACTTAGGCATCCACAAAATTACTATTCTGATCCTTGCAGAGAGCACCTGACATTTCCTAGCCCTCCACTCAGTGACAAACTGTTATTTGGGTTGGCTATCTTTCCTGAACTTCCTACACAGGGCACCAGGCAGCCCAAGTAGCACCAGAAGTAATTCAGGCAACAGAGGAGCAAAGACAATTAGAATGGTATTGCAAGGAAACTGAAAACTAAACTATCCTGGAATTACAGGTGAATACCTACACACTCATCATAAATAGTATGACCGTCTGCTAAAACTCAATATTCAAATAAGATCAAGAATCTTCTAACATGAAGAATGTCCAGCATATATTTTTAAAAAGACAACTTGAATAAGGATAAGCACCAAAATAAAATAGGTGTTGTAATTAACTGACAAGAAGTTTAAAGAATCTATAATAAAAATACTTTAACAGTTATAAAGGAATTGAAAACAGAAAATTTTAGGAAAGATATTTAATTTATAAAAAAAAAGAATTTAACAGAGATCATAGAAGTGAAAATAAAATAACCAAAATAAAAAAACTCATTGGGTAACCTCCATAATAGAGTGGAAAGGACAGTGAATTAAGTCATTGAACTTAGGACAGAGCAATAGAGTTTACTCAGTATGAACTTCGTAAAGGAAGTATCCTGGAGAGGAATGAACACAGACTCACAGGCTTGTGGGAAAGAAACAAAAGATTCAAAATTCATATTATCAGAGTTTTAGAGAGAGAGGAGGGTGAATGAGCAACTGAAAGATATTTAAAGAAATAATGGCTGCAAACTTCATAGATTTGGGGAAAAATATTAACTTGTAGATTCATGAGGTGAACAAAATCCGAATAGAATAAAGAAATTTATACCACTGCACATCATAGTCAAACTTCAGAAAATTAATGACAAACTTAAAAAGAAGTTAAAGGAAAACAATGCATTTCTATAGACAAATTCCAACTCAAATAACAGTGGATCTCATTGAAAAACATGGGAGCCAGAAGAAGGCAGCCTAACATACTTCAAGTGCTAGAAAAACAAACAAACAAACAAACAATTATTCCATATTTGGTGAAAATATCCTTTAGGATTAAAAGAAAAAAGTTAAAACCTCAGATGAAATGAAATCAGAATAATTTGTCTCCACTAGATCTATCCTTAAAGAACGGTGAAAAGAAGCTTCAGAAACAGAAAGACAATGATACTAACAGGTGCCTTGGAACTGTATAAAGAAGTGGAGAACAAAATAGGTAAATGTAGCAGTAAATCTAACCTTTTGCTCCAAGTTTTTAAAATCATATTTGATGGTTGAAGTGAAAATTATAACACCATTTGATGTTGTATGCAATATAGGAAGGGGAAGTACTTTGAAATTGTGTTTTTAAAGTGTGGAAGATAAACAATTGTAAATGGAAGTCAGATGGTAATAGTCACTTGAAAGTGGTAAAATAGCAACAGTGGTAGGCTGAAAAAAGTTGGATATGTTTACTGTAATACCTAGAGCCACCACTAGGAAAATGGTTTGAAGCAATAAATCCAAAGCATTATACGTAAATCTATTAAATAAAACCCTCAATATGTTCAAGTAGTGCACAAGAAAATAAGAAAAAAGCAAATTAAGAATAAGTAATGGAAAAATAGAAAACAAAAAGTGAAATAGCGAGATCTGACTTATCAACAATTACTGTAACTTGAAATAGTCTAAACACACAGATTAAAATATGGAACTGGCAGAGTGAATTAAAAACAAAAACACAGAAGCAACCTGAAATCCAAGTTCATTCTGTATAAATGAAACTCACTGCAAATGTAATGTTCTGAGTAGATTGAAGGTAAAAAGATGGATAAAGATACATCGGGTGTTATGGCTGTTTTAGAATTTGTCTAGAAATGTTCCAAGTTTTTGAAAAATCAAATACATATATATGTATACACACACACACACACACACACACACACACACACACACACATATATATATATATATGTATCAAATTAACATTAATTTGTCTATTTTTTGAGACTTTGGAAAAAAAATAATAAGTTAATTGATGACTCTATACCGAACCTCAGAGTCAAAGCATTCTATAATAGTCATACTCTCATTTGACAATGCGAATGTTATTTTCTTTGCATTATTATAATTATTGCTTAATACTTCATTGCAACAATTCTTCATTCATTCTTTACGAGGTTTTTGTTTCTAGTGTTTATCTTAAACATTGTTATTGTTGGTAAGTTTTAAGCCTTTTTGATTCTATGAAGGCAAAAAGTGGAAACCTAATAATCACCTGTATATGTAAAAATAAAAAAATAATAAAATTTAAAAAAAAGACCAGTAATGATTATATTGATGTCATACAAAGTATACTACAGAACAAAGACATTTACTGGAGATAAAGAGTGTTATTACACAATGAAAAGATCAAGTCATCAAGTAAATACACTCATCTTCACTATGTATGCACCGGACAGCAGACTTTCCAAATCCAGGAATAAATCCCATAAGCTAAATGAAATAGAATAGATAAATCTATAATTACAGTTAGGTATTTCAGTGCCCTACTCTGAGCAATTGACAGAACTACTGGAGAGAAAATAACCAGTGATATAAAACTGCACAACAGTACCAACCAATAGAATCTACTTGGTATAAGAGAACCTTTGGTTGTGATACAACTATATATCTTGGTTATGGCAATAGTCACAGAAAGTCACATATTGCACAGCATTATACACATACACAAGTGAGTGCACGAATAACTGATGAGAAACATCTAAATAAGCTCTTCAAATTGTATCCGTGTCAATTTCAGTTATCAATATTATATCATATTTATTTAGGACATTAATATTGCAAAGGGTAAGTGAAAAGTTCAGAGGATCTCAATCTATATTTATTTGACACTTTCTATAAGTCTATAATTATCTCAAAATAAAACTTAATACAGAAAAAATCATAAGTTAAGGAATATGTATAGAATGGTGCCAGAATCCCACTCTATTTGCTGCCTCTCAGGCTATCCTCACTGTCTTTATTTGTTGAAAGTAAGTCATCTGGACACTTCCTCTCCAAACTTTCTTTCTCTCCAAAACTTTCCACCAATGAAAACTAAATAATTATGCAAATTTCCACAAAATACAGAGAGGGGAGAAGCACTAGCAGTACCTTTTTATCATTTATAAAATTATTTTTTACACAGGCATCTCAATTCTCTACCTTACTCTGCTAGTGTAAGACATTCATGAAATCTACTAACAATTTCAATTTTCTAAAGGAAGTCATAATTGGTCAAAATATTAAATGAAATAAGACCTTCTTCAAGATACTATGTGATGGAAATTATTAAAGCCAGATGCGCTTTTGTTTTTAGAGTGCAAAGTGCACCTTTAGATCCACTGAAAGGAACAGAGCTTGTTTTAATCCTTGCAGAGTTGTATCTAGCTTTAGCAACAACCTCCATAGAAAACAATGTTGATATTCCCTTATTTTAAAAATAGAAAACAATGTTGATATTCCCTTATTTTAAAATAAATAGGATAACACAAGGGCTTGGCATAGCCTTCATATCTTTCTAGTTGCCTTTTACATATAAAATGTGATTTACCCAAGGGGTCCTCCTCATAAAATTTTCGCCCAGGGTGATTTCTCCAAGTGTTTTCCCTACACTTTCTTGTATTTTTATAGTTTCATGTCTTAAGATTAAATCTTTAATCCAGTGAGAGTCTATTTTAGTTAATGGTGAAAGGTATGGGTCTAGTTTCAGTCTTCTACAGGTTGCCAGCCAGCTAGTGGATAGGTGGAGGGAGAATGATTGAAGGGGTCACTTCTATGGCTTGTCCTACAAGGGTGCAAGTGAATCTTTCTAACAGCAGAGTATGAAAGTCTTAACTCAATAATTGAGAAAATGACATGAAGTGTATGTTGACCAGTTTGATGAGAGTATTTCAAAATGTGTATGAAAACACCACTCTGTACCCCATGATTCCATTAATGTACACAGCTATGATTTAAGTTTAAAAATGTGATTTAAGCTTTTGCTGGTAATTTCACTCAACATGCTTTTTACTAACACAAAGATGTAGTGATAACATATTTAGGCTTTCTTATTCTATATTTTTAATTCTATGAAATAAATCACTTAGAGAGCATGTCAACTCCAAATAGAAAAAAATAATAATAATAACTCAAGCCTCAAAGACTTTGCAGGAATAGAGGCAGGACAAAATTCTCTGTGAATCAATCCACCCAACAGTTTAGAGATCTATACAAAAAATGTTCATTTCATTGTATGACATGTATAGAAAAATCTTTACGTGAAGTTACAAACTTTGCCTTTTTTGAGATATGTATTCATTTCCAAAAGTCAGGCCAAACAGAATTCCACAATTTCGTAAATTTTCAAGCCATTTAGGGTGCATAATTAATTTGGTTGCACTGTACCGTATTTATGAGGGTTATTCATTCACAGTATGAAATGACCATAAATTATTTTGCCAACAAAATCTCTCAAGAGGCTTTTTAAAGAGTCTTCCCCTGGGTCACTTCCCTTGGTGTGAATGCCATCTGATATTTTTTCATTGGTTAAATCAGGAATGAGCTATTTGTTGCTTTATAATTATAAGTCTGATCGGTGAAATATCGAAGCCATTCTCAGAAGAGGTACACAGAGATATTTGGATTCAAATTTTTCAGACATTTGAAGCAATATAAAGAAAAGACAAAACTATAGTCATAGATTTGATGTCTACATTTGTTTACATTTATCTGTGAGATGTACATCTTGAAACAAAAGTTATAAAAGACATGATGATTTTACAGACTTCTGAAGAATTTTTTTAAAAGCATAAATATGAGCAGAGTTCATGACCATAAATACAATAAGGGAAAGAAAGTTTTCTTTCCTAAAAAGTAGAAGGCCAAAACACATCAAATGATATTTAATTGGAACTGGAAATATTCCAAGTTTGAGTTTCCAAAAAAAAAAAAAAAAGCTTTGATTACAATAGTTCACGGTGGGCTTGTGTTGAGCCTGCCAAAAATCTGAGCTAGATCAGAGCCTTTTTTGAAATAAACACAAGCTTAATCTGATGTAGATGTTTCAAAACTCCCAGTGCTTTAGTTATAACATCATCTGTTACTGAATGATTTATAAATCACCCTCTATCAACACATTTCTACAAGGTAGAGGGTAAGATAGCTTAACCTGAAGACATAAGGACTCATCTAACTCATCCTTTAAAACACATTTAGCATAGAACAGCTCTTCTTGGGAACAAACAAGCATTTTCTGTCCATGCTTTGGTAAAACCATCATTGTATCTGAAAATTCACAATACTTAAAATGTTAACTCTTTCATTTTAGTGATCAGTCAACATATGACCATTGCTACTATTACTAAGTGCTGCGAGAGCAACTTACCACTGAGAGCCTGCTGCATGCCTAGCACTGAACTGTGAGCTTTCCAATAGCATTTAAGATTCTGAGCTCTTGAGTCTGACAAGGAGGCTTAAATTCCAGCTTCTCCTTTCACCCCTGAGGATCTTGGACACGTTACTAACCTCTACGGCCTTACCCTTCTGTTAAAATAGAGATAACCCCTGCTTCGTAAGACTGCTCTGAAGAAAAACGAGTGAATACATGTAAACCCCTTAGAGCATTGCTCGGTATAGAAGCATCTATTCAGTATTAATTATCATTGTTGTTATTTTAAATTTATTGATTTTAATATAATTTAATTTTAATGTATTTATATTATTTCTTTATATTATTCCTATTTACCATACAAAGGATAAACCTGAAGTCCATTAATTTTCTTTACTTTCTGTGATATCTGAATACCGGCTTATTTGACACCACGCACTTCGTGTTTAATCACAGACTTTCATTGCCTCTTTACAATTCACCCATTACTTCATGAGAACAAACAACAATTTTAAAAATTAAAATTGCCTGGTATTCATCTTTTAGTTAGATTTGCACCTCAACAGACACAGAAAAAACGGCGTGTGCCTAGGAACATCAGGGGAAGAGAGAACTTGTTCAATCATTCAAATACATTTTCAGGGAATCACTGAAAATGGACACTAGTTTATAGTCAAAATGAAGATTTCTTACAAATATTCAATCTTTATCTTGAGATGTCTATGTTCACAGAGAAAAGCCTAGTGATTTTAATTTGTTGAGAGATCATCTTTGCAAAAATGGTGCTGATCTGGTACAAGCTCTCTGTTTCAAATCTTTATTCTAAATGTATGATCTGGAATAAGAATGTTATTGAGCTCTGCATATTCCCTATCAGGTAGATTGTTGTAAGAGTTAAACCGCTAATGTGTAGAAAGCACTTATCACAGAAACTAGAATATTTGTAACAATAAATTTGAGCTGCTACTGTCAGTGGTGGAGAGGGTATTCCTATTAATAACAACATGCAAAATAGGTTTAAATCAGATCGTCCCTCTCCCCAACCTCATTCATGACAAACAGATCCATAAAAAAGAAGGACTTTTATTATTATTATTCAGAAAAATAATTGATAAATTATGCCAGTATGTGAGTAAAATTACAAAAGAGATTCTCCTCTGAAATCCACCTTCGAACAGAAATGAAAGGAAATAACTAGGCCATAAAGCAGGCTATTTTCACCACTTTATAATTCAGCCCAGAGAACACGGACACCCAGGTCTGTGGCGGCTGCAGACCCAGCCTGTAGCATTTCCGTAACTGCTATGGGGAGAAGGATCATCAGCAATTTTGTGACCCTCCAGGGATTTTATTTGTCTATGCATACGAGAAAGCCCTGTAGAAACAAGCAGGGTCAATGTCCCAAGACAAAAGATGAAAAGTCTATAATAAAGGAACGCAGAACAGTTATTTGCTATCCGGTTGGTGGCAATTATTCTGTGTGATAATGGACTCAAATCTAATTATTAGTAATATTAAGCAATTATATGGCATTTTATTTTTGCAAAATGCTTTACAATAATTCTTTTTTAGATAGTCATCACAATAACCCACTGAAAGAGGTCAGAATATCTTCAAGGAAGAAAAGATGAAGTTATTTTTTTTTCTGAAATACCTTACAATAAAATGCTCTAATTTTCTTGATACTAAACCCAAACATTGTATTTGAGATTTGTTTGGTCTTCTAGCACATGACCTGGTGTAATAATGTGCAATTTGAAATCACCCTGCCTCTTAACTGCCTGATGCAATAACTGAGGAAGCCCTGAGTCCTCGAGGACAATACGAATAACTATAAAAATTAAAAATGTGAGGACCAGATATCAGCAAAGCAGAAATTCAGGAAAGGAAATGGTTAAAGGAACTTTGCCAATTGGTTAACCAGAGATGATAATAACAAGGAATATTTGCATAGCTTCACAATTCTCCAAAAATTGTTAGCGTATTTAACAATGTCTTATTTAATTATCATAATTACTCTAAGAATATATTTTTTCAAAAAAATATCTTTTTAGTACTACGCTTGAGTTCTCTGTGGATTCTGGTTATAAGGCCTTTGTCAGAAGCATAGCCAGCAAATATCTTTTCCCATTCTGAGGGTTGTCTACTTACTTTTCTTACTGTGTTCTTGGCTGTGCAAAAGATTTTTAATTTGAGGAGGTCCCAGTAGTATATTTTTGATATTGCTTCAATTGCCCGGGGGGTCCTCCTCATAAAATTTTCGCCCAGGCCTACTTCTTCAAGAGTTTTCCCCACACTTTCTTCTAATGTTTTTATAGTTTCATGTCTTAAATTTAAGTCTTTAATCCAGTGAGAATCTATCTTTGTTAGTCGTGACAGGTGTGGGTCCAGTTTCAGTTTTCTGCACATCGCTAGCCAGTTCGTCCAGCACCATTTGTTGAATAGGGAATCTTTTCCCCATTCAATATTTTTAATTGGCTTGTCAAAGATCATATAGCGGTAAGTAGCCGGATTCAGCTCTTGGTTTTCTATTCTGTTCCATACACACCATGGAATACTATACAGCCACAAAGAAAGATGGAGACCTTGCTTCCTTCATGTTTACATGGATGGAGCTGGAAAATGTCCTCCTTAGCAAAGTATCTCAAGAATGGAGGAAAAATTATCCAATGTACTCAACACTATTATGAAACTAATTGTTAATTATCTTAGGAGAGCTACAATCCAAAAGGAGCCCTAGACTACAGGGAAAGGGGAGGGGGAGGGGAGAGGGAGGATGGGTGAAGAGAATGATATTGTGGGGATCATGCCTATAGTTTATTCTATTTGAGTACAGGTAAATTTGTCTAAAGGTTGAATATAAATGTCTTAACACAACAATTATGAGAAAGACATAATGGCTATGTTAGCCACCTGGATGAGAGTTTTCCAAACTGCATATAGAAGTAACACACTGTATCCTATGAGAGAATTAATGTACACAATTATGATCTAATAAAAAACAAATTAAAAAATATATCTTTTTTTTTATAGACACAGAATTGGACTTCAAAGAGGTTAATAACTGGCTCAAGGTAACACAACTAGTAGTTAGTTTAACTCTTCCTAATCTAGACCAAACTTGAACAGGTTGAATACAATTATTCAACCTGTTCAAGTGAATGGTTTATTATAAGTGGTGCAACCGATTTCTCTACTAATGCTAATGGGCTGCAAAAAAGAAAGAATTTCCCCTTTAGCAAAATTATCCATGTAAGCTAGCCTACCGCATGTATCATCTCCTCCCAAAGAGTGTGTCAGTCCAGTTTGTAGGATGTGTATTCGTGCTGTTGCTGGACATGTCCCAGGGGAATGAGAAGTGATGGGCTTTCAGCGTCCTGACACCACCACGAGTGGTCCAGGTGAGTGTGCACTCTCAGCACCACCATCTGTTTACCTGGATGGTGATTAGAGTGTTGTAGAAATTCCTGGCCAACAAAAGCATTGCCTTCTTGTGCCATCTAGCTCTATTCTAAAGATCCTGAAACTGTAGTAAACTTGAGAGCAAGCACTTGTTACCCTCTGAAAAGTCAGAATCTGCTGCTCTCTAGACACCACAAAAAATGGAGTTGCAAGAGAATAGGGCAACATGGATAGTGAAGAGAAGCCTCTAGTTCTGATAGCTTAGAGCAAAAGTGGAGGCTCCATGCTTAGAAAACACACTACTGACTGCACAAGGTCAGAATTCTCAGCCTTCCAACACCATCTTCCCTGTATGAGGCACTACAGACATGGAATATACACCCAGGAGACTTATCTAGACAGTGCTTTGGAGATGGACATCAGATAGCAGGGGGCAGGCATAAAACAAACAGAAAAAAAAAAAAGATGGGAAGTCCTGCCAGTACCCACAGGGAGGAAAACATTTTGTGCCCAGCCCCTAAGATCCACACCAGATCCAAAGGGTGCAGTGCCAGAAGCAGTGAAGGACCAGCGGCCAGGAGACAGCTGGGCGGAAAGGCTGGGCTACTGCACTTCCTGTTTGCGTTATATGCAGGGCTGAACTTCGCATTCTTCTCATTTTCTTCTGTTGCTGCCTTTCAACCAAGTGCACTTGCCTTTGCTAACCTGCAAGTTCAGTCTCTTGGACACACCCAGGGTCTTAGATTTGCAAGGAAACCTTTTGGAAGTTTAAAAATTGAAATGATAGATGACTATTGGCTGCAGAAATCTCCACTGCTTGGGGCTTGAAATGTGAGCTTCTTCAATGCCATGAAACATGACCCATGCTTTCCCATGCCAGGTAGGACGAGGCGGATGAATAATGCTTATTTACCTGTTGCTTAAACTTAGACTTCAGGAGGTAGCAGGGCTAATAAACAATGCCAGAGGTACTGCCTGTGAAGGGTTTTCCAGGCTACTTTTAATATCAGATATTAAAAGCAATAATCCCATAGTAGATATTCTTGAACAAGGAAATCCTGAATTCTTCCATGTTGTGCAGCTGTATATTTTTATACAGTTATTTATTTTCCATAAGATTAGTTTTATAAGCAACTGAGACAACTGGCGAATGTAGAAAAAATTTAGAAAATAAAATTGTATAGAAATAAATTCCTCCTATCTTCCTTGGGGAGCACCTGATGAGACATATCACGTGTATCACCTGACTCCACAAGAGGCTGCAGTGTATCATAATTAATCAGGAAATGCAGGTTTGTTTGCTTGTTTTCTTTTAAGAAAAATAAAACCAACTGCAATTCCCAAAGATTAGCATAGTGAATTTTAGTTAAAAACTATATTTACTATTGTTTCCTGAATGGTTATTGAACATATTTGATTATTCTCCATGAAAAAAAAAAATTTTTTTTCTGTAATACAACGTGCTAATACTAATGATGATTAAAGGGAAATAATTATATAAAATAATTACCACTACTATGTAAAATAGATTTGCCCAGGGGCAGATTCACGTTCCTAGAGGTCCCCTTTCCCCCAAAGACTGTCAGTGTTTCCAACTTCTCTATTAAGAGCTTTGTCGTCTTTGTGGGAAAGATGTGGCCTAGTCCTTCAGGGGAAGCAGGAGAAGAGTGGGAAGAGGGTGTGGTCACTGGTTCTTTATTTTCTTAGTGAGGGATGGAGCCCCTTGTCCCTTGGGTATTCTTTGTGGGGATTGGCAATTAGGCCCTTTGCTCCCTGGAGTCTAGGGGCAGCTGTCACAAGCACAGCCCACTACACAGCCTCAGAACTGCATTTTGATTTGCAGATGAAGGAAATGGCCTCAGAGCCTCAAAGGAGTAAGGGACTGTCACGTAGGGGCGGGCTGATATGCATATTTTTTTTCTAGTAGGCTCTATAATTCAGCTAATCTAATTTCAACTTCAACTAGATGATTAATATTTTTCCATGAACCTGTAATACACACTCAGTTATTCATATAGCCAAGTAAGTTATTTTATAGAGAATGCATTCTGATATATCAACTATATTCTATATGTATAAATGAAGATAAAGATATAGATTTCTTTCTTTGTACATCTGCAAACATATATATATAGTTTTTAAAGCAAGTTGCTTATTTTATGATTTATCCTATAAATGTATAAAACATATATGAAGATTTTATATAAGGATCTGAATGCCTATATTTGACAGAAATATTATTTTAACCTAAAATAATCAGAATAATTTCTGCATTCTCAAATCTTATAAAAATGTTAGATAATTTAGTACGGCTTTCAGAATATTAAGACTCTTTTCACCTAGCTTTTTAGGTCTTTGAAACCCTGGATTTTAATTTTTTTATTTCTAGGCAAATTATATTTATAAATATGCGTTTAAAATGCTTAATTGAGTTTATACAGAAATACACCTGTGGGAAAATTAGCCAAATTGCCAGACTGAATGAAACAATGTGGCCGTTGCCAATCCTATGGGTGAACCATTCTTCAGTAAATAGAACTCTAGACCCACAGAAAGACCTACAGGGGTCCCATTAGCATTGATGCAGCCCCTTTCTTCTGTTACTTATTCTTCTGACATCTCTTAACCACGTTTTTTCACTAGAAGAAGCTGATAAAATAATGAGGATGTGTTTTGACAAATTGAAGCTTACAGAACACATATTTAGCTAAGGACATTTAGAACATTATAGGTGCTGAATTTTGTCTTTAGGGAATATACATTTCTTTTGAATAAAGCTGGCCAAAGGACTTAATTATGGAGTTTTAGCTTCTGCTTGTTGAGAAAAATGAAAAGTTGTGCCAAAAGATTTACTCCCATCATATTCCGGGGGGGAGGGGTGTGGTGCCCTTTTATAAAAAGTGTGTGTGGTTAAAGTAATACGCATGCAATGGGACCAAACAGCAAAGAGAAAAACCACGTGCTTACACACCCTTATTAACCTGTTTTGGTGATTTTAGTTTGGGGAATTAAATACCATGAAAAAAAATGCATGTGTAGTGAGTTCTAATTTACATTCTCTCTCAGCTATCTATAACAACATCTGAGAATTCCCACAGCAGCCCCCAGGCTTGTAAAGAACAGAGAACAAGAAGGAAGGGAGGTGAGGAAGAACCCAGAGAGGAGGGGGTGGTTGCTCCAAGTGGCTTTGTCATTGCCTCTCTTCTTACTCACCTCCCTTTTCAAATGTTGTCAGAGAAGAGGAACTAAAGGCTCCCCAGATTTCCCACAGTCGCCTATCATCAAAATTGGTCAACAAGTTAAATGATTTGGCTTCATTACTCTGACTTTATGAAAGGGATACATTGTGGACTCATCTACCACAAGCCTTTGTTTTAGTGAGTAGAATACACTCGGTAAATGAAATGTAATGATTACAGTAATATTTATTTATAACACCCTTCATCTTCCCCCCTCCAATTAAGGCAGCTATAGAAGTTTAAACTGATAGTTAAACTTGCATATTGCATCGGCCCAGATATTTCAGCTGCACCAAAGCTCCCCATCTGGGACCTTTTCCTCATGGTTACAACACAGATGATAAACAGGATGGATCTGACTCTAGCCCAATATGCTTCCCCTCATTCCATCAGTGGGTTTGTCCAGGGCTTCTTCAACTCCCCTCGCCTGAAGTTAGTAGATCCAAGGTTTTGAAAGCCTTTATTATTTAAATCTGAACCACAGAGTTGACACTCTAGGTTCTGGCCAGAGGGGAGCCCCAAGAGATTGTGAGGGAGGCTGCGTGTTCCCCTGGCAATGTCCCTCTTCCCCTTTGCCCTCCCTTTACCTGTGATGATCCATGATGTCAGGAGGAGCCTGCTACCCCAACTCCACCCCACTCCCCACTGTATTCGCCCTGGGGCCTGTCCCACCTTCCTGCCTCCAAGATCCTCTCACCAATGATAACCAGTTAATTCCTGCTGGCTGTGTCTGTGTGGGAGGGCCATTGCACAGTTGGAATTATTTCATCTTCACGACAGGCTGAGGAGAAAAGTGTCCCTCACTAGCTTCACAAATGAGGTAATGGAGACACAGAAGGTCGGTGACTCCCTCAGAGCCAAACAGCCTTCCCATAAGAGGTAATGAACTAAGCCAATAATTCCGAGGGGTGATGGACACCACCCCAGAGATGATGCAAAACAGCTAAAATCACTGAATGGGGCAGGATTCACATTGCATCTCGGCAATGCAAGGGGCTGGGATTGCAGGGCTGAGCCACCACACTGGCTCTCCTGGGACTTTCTGAAACACATAAAGTACCCATAAGACAGTCTGTACTTTTATGTTTCTTTATTTTTCTAGGCCTATAAGGGAAGAAGTGAGAGAATGAGTCCATCCTGGGTGCCTAGATATTTTGTAAACTAACAGAAGAGCTTGGGAAGTATTTGGATAGTGGAAGGAGGCTGACCTCTGGAATTAGAGAAACTTAGTTTTGAATTTAAACTCATTTACTTCCAAAGCTATATGCCACACACACATACAGACGTTTATATATAAAACATTTAATTATACATTATATATTAAATATATACATTTAACTCTCAAGGAGAGTTCATTTGGTACCAGTGATCTCCTTGGTCAGGACTCTTAAAACCTCCAATTAATATTAATATTTCTTATACTCTAAGATTAAACTTTTTTTATAGTCCTCTCTCTGACATTAGACACTTAATTACCAAAAGAAAGAAACAATTTGTTAACAATCTAAGTTCACTAGTTTTAGAATATGTTGCTGAGATCTGTTCCTTTTGACTGATGAGATTTCAATACTTACCTCATCTTCGTAAGAATGATGATGTTGGGTATGGAACCAAATACAATTATGTTGAGCTGAATGTTACAAGAATCTATAATTCACAAAAGAAATAAAAGAGGACGCATCTCTATTCAAATATAGGGTAACCACATAGTTCGTGTACAGTTTAAAATAGTTGTCTATTTTAAAAAATATTTTAAATTGCACACAAACTTTATGGCTACATTGCATAGTAAACATAAGGCTCCTGGTGACAGGTTGAGAGAAGGGGTTTTCCTCTTTCTTATCTAAGTCTTTCTGCAAAGGTCTACTCAGACTCCACTAGGAGACAATTGTATCTTGCTTATAATTTGTTCAGCCAAGAACTCAATAATACCCACCAGAGTTCTGTAAGGCAGGTATACTATTGCACTTCTATAATTTAGCCCAGGTTCCTAAATCACTTCTTTCAGGTGTAAAACTACCCATATCCCAAGGTTTTGGTGATGCATTTAATGGAATAACAAATATGAGAAGATCTAGCATGGTTGCTAGTACATACTTATTTTTCATACACGTTGGTATTTTTCTTTCTCTCTCTCTGTTTCATGGTTCCCATTGGCTTCATAAAGATGGGTGAACGTGGGGCATCCAGAACAAAGACCTTTGTGCATACTTTGATTCTCGTATGGTATAGCCCCCTATTTGCACTCTAAATATTAGGCAATTTGCACTCTAAATGTTAGGCAGTCCTACATTCCTCAGCATTTGGAGCCACGTATTCCCAGCTTGTTCTAGTTCTGATTAAAGTCATGCACAGGTGAACTTTGAGGGCAGAGTCTGCTGGCTGGAAAGTGATTGAAGTGTCTTTCAGCCATGACTAATTTATTTAGTGCTCAAAAATCAGTAAAGAGTCTTCTGTCACATCATTCTCCCAAATAAAAGGGAATAAAAATAAAGTACAAACCTGGTTGATGCCTCAGGCACATTCAGTGTGTTGTTCAGGTCAGTTCATTTCAATACTTAATTTGTGGCACTTCGTTTAATGGAATCATTTAACACCTGAAAAGTAATTATAAAAATGAACAAATTTGGTTTCCTGGGGTTGGTATCTGACATCTCCCAAACACTGAAATCCCTACTGCTGGCTTAAACTATGTTTGGCATTCAGTAAGCAATTAAACTAAATTAATTCTGAGTATGTGTTATGGCTGAGTTCTTACACACCTCAGTTTTCAGTTGTTTATCTTGTAATTGAATTTAGTAATGAATAAGGAGAGGATTCCTACAGCAGCATCTCTCACAATTAAGTAACATACCAGAATATTACCTTGCAGATTGCCAGAGCTCAAAGTAAACTAACCAAATATGAAAACTGGAAGAAAACTAGAGGTCTTCTAATCTAGTCTGTACTTTACACTGAAAGAAACTGGCTGCTTAGCAGTGAAGTTCATGGTTCAGACCTCCTCTGTTTCAAATTAGTGCTTTTTCTTTTTCTTTTCTTTTCCTTCTTTAGTTCTTTTATTCTTTTCTTTTTTTTTTTTTTTTGAGACAGAGTTTTATTTTGTCACCTTTGGTAGAGTGCTGTGGTATCATAGCTCACAGCAACCTCAAACTCTTGGGCTCAAGTGATTCTCTTACCTCAGCCACCTGAGTAGCTGGGACTACAAGTGCCTACCACAAAGCCCAACTATTTTTAGAGAGGGGTTCTCATTCTGGCTCAGGTTGATCTCAAAACTCCTGAGTTCAGGCAATCCACCTGCTTCAGCCTCCCAGAGAGCTAGGATTATAGGTGTCAGCCACCATGGTTCTACTGAATTATATAATTACTAGTTAATATACATGTATAAGTATACATTTCTACTTTGAAATAATTTAACAATCAAGTTATCAACTTGTTCCAAGTGTTTTATCCTATTAAAAAAATTACAATTAATTACATAATATGTGACCAGATCATATTCTCTTAGTTCCTACATATACCTCCAGGGATGTTGAAATTAGGGAAGAAATGAATAGTCGTATGAGCTTCTGTATCCTGTAGCTGTGGTTACAATCTTTGTTTAAATATCCAACCTTTTCTTGATGATAAACATAGAGAGAAGACATTGGGAAACTGAATGAGGAGTTAAGCAAAGAGGATAGGTTTTTGGAAAAGTAGATAGAGTCTTTTAAGGGCAATTATTCAACCTGGAAACGTCACAACTCATTCCAGTTCTGCCTCACTTGCATCTCCAAAGTGATAAATCCACAAATAAGATAAGAAATTATCATATGATACAAATATGGCTGCTGCCCAGGACCACATCTTGACTAAGAAAGTCAATTATCAGATCTCTGAAATCTCCCATGAGTCAGGATCTAACAAAGGCCTTTTGAAAGTACATATATCCCACAAATTATTTAATACACCAGGGTTATGTAGCTATTAAATAGCAGGTCAAGAATTTAAACCTAGCTCACAATTCCAAATATACATCTGTTGACCACACTACATACTACCTTCCCCAACAATTTGTTAGGACATTTTTGTGTGAAATTCCATTTCTAAGAATGATTTTTTTCAAATATCTAGTGCTCATAGTCACTATATAGTCACTTGAAAATGGGCTTAAAGTTATCAAAGATTTTTAATTCAGTCTTTGGGTTTGCCTTGGGGACAATTTAATATTTCCTATTATAGGGTTTTATATACAAAGGAATGTGTGAAAGGATATCGCCAATAATCTATACACCATATCAATACCATCAAAGCTTCTACACAGCTAGGGACACGATGATTAAAGCAAATACACAATCTTCAGAATGGGAAATTTGCACTTATAAATCTAGAATCTACAGAGAGCTCAAATTTTAACAAAGAAGACCAAACAATCCAATTTCTCACTGGGGAACAGATATGAACAGAACCTTCTCTGAAGAAGAGAGATGAATGGCCATCAAACACATGAGAAAATGCTCATCATTCTTAATTATTGGAGAAATGCAAATCAAAACCATCTTGATATATTACCTAATACCAGTGGGAATAGCCCACATCACAAAGTCCCAAAGCTGCAGAGGCCAGCCAGGGTATGGATAAAAGGGAACACTTTTACATTGTTGATGGGACTGCAAATTAATATGTCATCTTTGAAAAGAAGTTTGGAAAGTCCTCAAAGAACTCAAAGTAGAACTTCCATTTGATCCCACAATTCTATTGCTAGTTATCTACCCAGAAGGAAAAAAATCATTTAATCATAAGGACATGTGTACTAGAATGTTTATCACAGCTCAGTTCACTATCACCAAGATGTGGAGTCAACCCAAGTGCCCACCAAACCCAGGAATGGATTAATAAATTGTGGCATATGTATACCGTAGAATACTATTCAGCAATAAAAAGATTGAGACTTTACATCTTTTGTATTAACCTGGGTAGAGTTGGAGTATCTACTTAGTATCATAAGTATCACAAGAATGGAAAGGCAGGGTATCCAATGTACTCAATGCTATTATAAAACCAGTAGATGAACAAATATACACCCACACAAGAGAAAAACACAATGAAATTCACATGGAAGGGGGAAGAAGGAAGAGGGAGGAGGATTGGTATACTCTCACCTAATAGCTAAATCAATGCTAAATCAATGCTAGCTTTGTGAACATACTACAGTGGTTATAGGATCATTTGTTTTCTGACAACACTTCACAGAACTAATACTCTCTGTAGTACCCTAAGTCATGACAAAAATTAAGTTACTCACACTCTTCATTATTTAAATTACTTCAGAATTTTTCTTATACCTGATGGCAAATCACCATCTGACCTTTAGATGTACTTACTTCTTTTGTCATCAGCCCCAAATAAATGTATGGTTGCACCTGGATAAGAGGTAGTCACGTGGATGAGTCTAGAGTTGTATATCTTCTATTTTGTAAATTGAGTATTGAAATGAAAACATATAATTTTAAAATCATGGAGTCCCAGAAATAGAATTTATACATAAACATACTGAGACTAAGTTCATGAAACAAATACCCAGTAAAGACACAGCCGATTTTATTTCCTAGATGTTTTAGCTACTGATTAGTTAGTCATTATTTGAGTGTAATCACAGACTGCTCTAAATGAAAATATTTCTCTCACTGGTGTGACATTATATTTTAACATTCTCAAAACTATGTCACTGCTCAGGGGTTAACTACTTAAAATTTGGCTAAAAAGTCACTTAATTATTTCAAGGTTTCCAAGATAAACCTCCAGGAGCATGACTAGGCCATTTTGCAGAATATTTCAATTATATATTCTCTGAAAGGCCACACACAGTGTGTATCTTCTCTAAAGGTATGCGCTTCACGGACTAGCACGTCATTATCTATTTTGAAAGCGGAGTTGTATTAACCCCAAAAGTGCAATGTGGAGATTATTTTAGGCCACATCAATTATTAGATCTCTTATTAATCTATCACCATTCAGTTAAGTTTGGATGTTTCACTTCAGAAAAAAATTGTAGTGGACAGCAGCTACTGGAAAAATACCAACATTGAGACTGCCTCACGCTTTTCCATTTTGGGGTGTGTGTGTGTGTGTGTGTAAAGAACAGCTTGCATGTGACTTCCCAAACTAACAAGCTATTTTTTTCTTCTCTCTTTTTTTCCTACCCCACACAATATCTTATCCTTTCCTTTGAGGGTTTAGTTCTGAAAGCCATGCACTTTCCTTCGTACCTTACTCTTATACCTTAGCACTAGCCCACCATAATTTCATACCTGGTTTCCTAGTAATAAGTTCTCAGTGGTACCTCCATCACCAGTTATCTCACTTCTTACACAATCCATCTTTCAAATTATCATCAGAAAAATTTCCCTAAACTTATCACATACCTGCTCCCAGTCCTTCAGTAGACCCATTCATTGCCCAGAGGTTAAACACAGTTGAGCAATCTTATAGAGCACTCTGTACACTGGCACCTCTGTACCTATTTACTCTTTTTTTCTTGCCACTTCCACTTCTCAGTTGAATATTTCTTTCAGACACATGGTCTTCCATCTAAAATTTCACCCTTTGAATTCCCTTACCTGGAATACCATTCCTCGGCTTTGATTCTCCCCACTTCTATCTTCAGCTTTTAGCTAGCACTAGAGTAATGTGGATGAGCAGTACAACATCAGGCTCTGGACTAAGATAACCTGTGATCAAGTCTAGCTGGTCACTAACTCCACGACCTGGAGCTTGTTCTCACCTTCCGTCTACCTTCGTTAATAGAGACAACAATGTTACCTACATTAATTTATGTATTAAATTGTGCTTGCATGAAGCTGAACTCATATAGATAAGGCAGTAATTGTTAGGTAAGTGCTAATCTAGGCAACAAAATTTAGGCATTTCCCGTTTCTTTTTTAGGACTGAACTTAGATGTCATTCTGTAAAGCCTTTCCTGATTCATTCTCCTGACTCCAAGTGTGGCTTGGTAGAGTAATTACCAAGAGTATGACCTCTTTTAAGGACCCACATTTTTATGTATAACATTTATTACATGTGTTTTAATAACAAGTTTATTTTGGAATATCTTCCTACAAACCACACACATATTGGTCTGACCCATCGCCTAAAACTTGCCTTACATGACATTTCTTCAAAGTTCTTTTCACTTGACTTAAAGTCAAGCAGCATTCAATCCAACCTTCATCTGCTCCTGACCTATACCCATATCCTGCATGCATCCTAGTCTCCTTTGATTGGTTCCATTTCAGAGATTAGCCTTCTCACTTGAGCGTGAGGCTCTCATATTTGAGATTTTACTTTAAAAGATTCAATGTACACTATTATTCAAGTGATGGGTATACCAAAATCCCAGACCTCATTGCTATAGAATACATCCATGTAAAGATTTGTACTTGTTCTCACTAAATACAGGGTACATTTATTTAAAAATAGGCAGTTAAAAGGAAGTTTAGTAAACCCAGTGTTACTATGACATACATGCTAGTTCTGTGTGTGTGTAAATAAAAGAACTGCTGGTAATACTGATTATGCATTAATTCTATAATTATCACCTGGACTAGAATAATTTTCTTTGAAAGTAAAAAGAATTTATTTTTAGTTTATTTACTTGTTTGCTTCTCCATGAAAACCATTTCTTTTTAGATCATTGTCTATTTATGAAAATTCTAGATATTACTGTTTAATTTTTTTTTTCTTTCTGAGAAAATTGCAGATTCTGAAAAGCAAAGTGCTTTATTTTATATGATTTTTCAGAAATTTAAAACAATAAATGATTCATTATAATAGATAACCAATACACATGAAATGTCTGGTACATATTCACATTTTTCACAGACCTCTTAAGTTTAATTTTTGTAAATTATGCTATTATTCCAATCTTGTGAGTAGATCAAACTAGTAATTGCTCTCTTTTCTACTGAGTTGGTAAGAGTTGTGGAGGGTACGGATAAGGAAGAGCCTGTTTCTGGGGTCCTTATTCCACTTACATCCTATTCAGGGCTGGCAAATCTCCTGTCTAAGCACACAATAGCATTTTAAGTCAGGGTTTCCCACAGGAAGCATTATGCCTTCAAGAGAGGAAAGAAAAAAAACCATCATTGCATGCCAAGCAGGATGTCACTTACACTGGATTGGCCACATCGTCAAGGTTCATTTCCATTAAGCTTTGTGTCAGTTCAGAAACTTTACACAGGAGGCTGTGTGTAGCAGTCTACCACTGCTGACTGCCCTGGGGCTAGCCCAGAGTCCCAATCTTGTCATTGGTTTTCCAGAATGTCTCCATGAGAATTAGTTGCATATGCTGGCCAGCCTCACCATTTGAGACAGGAATATGGTTTGGTTGTATTTTTATAAATCCCTCTCTTACTAAACACTTACCACCTTTGACACATTTAAATAAGGCAAAGATAAGAACAAGAGCGGGGTGAAAATAGTCATAGATAATGATAGACAGGTGGATAGATAGATGGATATAGAGGGAACAGATGGATAATTTCTGACAGTAATAACAGAAAACAAATGTGAGAAAGGTGTTGCTTTCAATGTCTGTTCAATGCTTCTTGAATATGTCATGAAATGTGCATACGGAGATATGTTGACTCTGTGTTTTAGTACTGACCATATTCAACTACCTGAATCAACTTAAAACAGAACAAAACGAAAAACTCTTAACCCAGGGAGAAGGGTATGTGGGATATCAGGGTAGGATGTGGGGGGGAGGGCTAAGCTATGTTCTTTTATTTTAGGTTGATTAAAAACTACCCACGTATGTTTAACCACTTAACACTTTTTTTTTTTGGCTGGGGGCTGGGTTTGAACCTGCCACCTCTGGTATATGGGGCTAGCACTCTACCCCTTCGAGCCACAGGCACCACCCAACCACTTAACATGTTTAGAACTAGTCTTATGCACAGTTTTCCATTTACATGATGTTATAGGGGAGTATTAAAAAGTTTCCCTTACAAAAACTAAACTACCTCATCCATAGGACTTTGCACAGTAACTAAATGTATACTGCCCATGACTGATTCATTACCATAAAGACTGTCAAGAATTTTCACATATTATAAATCATAAATTTATAAAGGGCAGTAGTTAATTTACTGTGCAGTAAAATCATCATGTCTGAATTTTTTGTAGTTAAGAAAAAAAATGATAGCATAATACAGACAAGTTTTGTAGCAACTGGGAGAAAATAAGGAGATTATGTATCCACATCTTGGCACATAACAATTAATTTTCATTTTCTTTCTTCTATTCTCTGTTATTTTATATAGGTTGTGTTGGTAGAGTTAACTATACAATTTTGTTAATGATTTGTACAGTCTCAAAACAAATTTATAACACCAGAAAAAGAAGTATTGTCCAATTTTTAGACATATTATTTGGAAGAAAGGGTAAGTGTATTTATGTGTATATGTGTATAAGAAATTGGAGAGCTATTTACATTAGGATATGTAGCTTTACTATGTGTTACCATATAAATTATATGAAAATAAGTAGTTTAATAAACTGGATGATGGTCTTTTAAAGTTGCTTGGAATTTGGATTTCCTTTATTATGGAAAGGACAACATAGATGAAGTCAGTGCTACACTTCCCATTGTAAAAGTTCAAGGAAGCCAGACATCACTTTCTCAAACTCCTAGACAAATAATAAATGGGTCTGAATAAACCCAGACTATTGAATGTTCCTACCAAGTTTTCATAGGTTGAAGTAATAAAGGAAAGTCATCAACTTTATCAGAAATTACTTGTGGAGACCTCAGCAGAGTGGGTAGTTCAGTAGAGTGGCAACAAGAGTAAGGTGGCCTAATCCCAATTTCCCCTTCCTTTTCTTTATCTCCCGGCAGTTGTCTGTGTCATGTTCTTCAGATGCTCCATGAATTCCAAAAGCGATTTAATGCTGATTCAATAAATTACACATTTCTACTCAAATTACTTAGACATGAAACTACTTATCTAGATACTTGATGGATACATACATGTTTTTTTTTTCTATATCTCTTCTACAGTTTTATTTACCAATTATTCTAGCAAAATTTAATAAGTATCGCTTACTTTCCAAGCTTTGTTTTTTAAAAGGAGAATATCAGTTGCTTTCCCTGGGTGCTTTGGATGATTCATTCTTTTCATCACTTATTCAGATCAACTAATCTTTTTTTCTTAACTCCAGTAAGATGATCCATCCCATTTCACAAAAGCTAAAGGTTAATGTTTATGTGCTTGCCTGCTGTGATTTTTGAGGTGTCCCAGCCAGCCTTTAAATATCAACATCTAGGATCTACTTCTTTGAATCAATTTATTGTGTTTTTAAAGGAAACTTCATAAAGTGGATGTCATTGTCAGAGGAGGTACATTTGAGAACTCATGCTTTCTGGATTCAGTTAACTAGAAGAAAGGAATCACCAAAAACACAGCAGAAAAACACTTAAGAAATGAAAACTCAAGTGAAATCTGAATTTTGAGAACATTCAACTATCCAGCGGCATTATTCATGACTCAACTGCATTTTTATAGAAGGTAGAAGGGATAGATTTACCTAAGTTTTGAGAAACGTCACCTGCAGGAGTGTGGAGTATCTGGTGTCAGTGTGAAAACACTGAATGACAGACAGAATAAAGAGGGATGTGAGGCCCTGGATGTAATGACTTACAAAGAATACCTATGTTCTAGATAAGTTTCATATTTGCAGACCTACACACACAGGTCCATTTGGCTGAGGAAGTCTTTCTTTAAGAGATAGAGTGTAGCTCTGTCACCTAGGCTGCAGTGCAGTGGCATGAACATAGCTCACTGAAACGTCAAATTCCTGGGCTCAAGGTCTCCTCCCACTTCAGCCTACTTAGTGGCTGAGACTCCTGGTGCACACCACCATAGCTGGCTAGTTTTTTAAATTTTCATTAGAGATAGGGTCTTGATATGTTGCCCAGGAGCCTTGAACTCCTAGCCTCAGCCAATTCACTCACCACAGCCTACCAAAGTGCTATGATTATAGATGTGTGTCACCATGCCTAGCTGAGGAGATCTTTTATAAGAATAAGGAATTGGACCCAAAGGAACTCTTTCTTTTAGCTACTTTCTTAAGCTATGAGGTTTAGAGGTTAACCTAACTTTTATGTCAAAGCCATGGTTAGAAATTGCTGTGCTACTATTAAATAGACCTACATGGTAAAAACATGCATTCTTTCTTATCATAGAATGCTTTATCTTTCTCTAAGTTACAGGTAGAATTTATAGTTTTTTAATTTTTTTCCCTTGACCAATAAATGTAAGATATTGACACTGATGCAAGTGATATGCTCAGTGTCAATTTTCCAGAGTATATAATTCCATTCAGTTCACACACAAAAATCTAACATAATAGACGAAGCTTCTCTAACATAGTTGGGTGAGATTGCTTGGGATCTATCAGTTTCTCTACATTTGCCCAGGAATCCAAGGGGCTAAAACTACTCTAGGTATAAAGGGGAGTTTCTACTACAGGTTCTAAAATTCAAGGTTTCAAACTACAAACTACTATTTCAATTAAAAGGACTGCTGATTCAGGCCAAAATACTCTGTTTACATCAAGATATGAAAGTGTGATAATTTGAGCATTGATTTGAAAATAACATACAAAATACAAAGTAGTTTGTTTTCTTGTTTTCAGTGAAAACAAGTAAGTCTAGTATATGCTTCCCCCTGGGGAGAAAAACCTGTGTGATTGTGTATAATTGAAAATAAAACTAAAGAAAACAAACAAAATGTTAATTTGGTTCCAACATATGTTGAAATTAATAAAACTATTTTTGTTATATTCCTGAAATGTTTAATAGTCTGATAAAAAATAGTCTTTGTACTTTAATTGCACTCACACGTTATGTAACAATTTTCTTTTCCAAATTATTGGCAAATAACATCTTATTGTCTTAATGAAACAGAGTCCTCATGGTGTTCTAGTTCTGTGAGCACAGGGCTGGTGCTGTCCATCTGCTCTTCTGTGGGTGTGGTACAAAAGAGGGGGGCCTTTACTTTTATGGTGCTCATTTTTTATTGTCTCCTTCCCAGACCTTCCCCTTAGGGTGTTCTAAATTCCTTTAAACTGTGTTCCTGTCATCTAGTTTATGACCTTGAAAATGCCTATCACAATCTGTCATTTCAATAATTGTATTTTTCTTGTTACTTACCATGTGTCACCCTTACAAGAATTAAGTTTACCACTGTATTGGTATTTAGCACACAGTGAGTGCTCAAAAAAAAAAAAAAAAAGATTGTTGTAAGCCATGAGAAGCCACTGTGTTCCTCAGCCCTCAAGAACAGGCACTGTGCCCTACTTTTTTCTACAGGTTCAAATTGAACAAGTCCCTAGGACAAAGGCTTATACTCTGCAAATGTTTTTCCCAATACTGACCAGTCTGCAATTATTCTTCTCCTCATAAGTTCTACATCCAGGGAGTGTGGTCAGTGAGTTTCCACCGAGCCAGTCTGCACTGTCTATACGCTCTCCCATCTTGCAGTGCGTATGTCTGCTGCCCAATAGTATTTCACTTCCCTGTTGGAATTTAAGCCTGGCTCTGAGCCACAGCTAATTTTCTGAGGTCCTACGGGTGTGGCTAGTTTTTGTTATTTCCTTGGGAGTCTGATTCTTGCCCACATTCAGTAAAAGAGAATCATGAAAATTAAATTTCTCTATCTCCCTGGAATTCCCTCCTCCAAGATTCAAATTTAAGAACTTTAGAGTTTTGTAAAGAAAATACTATTTAGACCAAAATAAGAATAAAATACCAAAGCAGATTATCAAGAAAATAAAAATAAACTCTCTTTGGTGATCACAAAGTATAAAATTTACTACCTTTTTGAGAAAACTTTAAGTATGCACTTTCTAACTCATTAAGTGCAAAATCAGGTCATCTTGTGAGCCTATCTTTGAGCTTGTGTACCTTAAGAACTTAAAAGATCTTGCCTGAGTGCCTCCAGAATAATAGGCAAAAATACTTATCAAGTTAATATTTAGGACAGTGATGCGCTAGGCTCACAAGAGAAAATATAAGTTTTTATATTTATTTATTTATTAAATCATAGCTGTGTACATTAATACTATCATGGGGTACAGAGTGCTGTTTCTATATACAATTTAAAATACTTTCATCCAAGTGGTTAACATAGCCTTCATGTCTTTTTCTTAGTTATTGTGTGAAGACATTTATATTCTACATTTAGAGAGATTTACATGTACCCTTATAGGATGAACCAGAGGCGTGGTCCCACCAATCACCCTCCCTCTACTGATCTTCCCCTCTCCCCTCTTTCTCCCCTTTCCCCATATTCTTGGGCTAAAATTGGGTTATAGTTTTCCTATGAAAGCTATAAATTAGTTTCATAGTAGGGCTGAGTACATTGGATACTTTTTCTCCCATTCTTGAGATACTTTGTTAAGAAGAATATTTTC
>CAUYTI010000756.1:0-32549 GCA_963575145.1 Galago senegalensis | reverse complement strand
AATATTTTGACAGACTCACTCCAGAACTAACGTCTAAAAGAGAAAACAAAAAGATTAAAACAAAATTATGCACTCTATTTACCTCTGATTTTAGAAACTTAAACTTAGTAGGATATAAAGCAACCCCTTGTTTTAAATCTTGGTTAAAAAAAAATCCTTGGATAAAGGCAAAGTCCAGTGTTACATAAAGGAAAACAATGCAAGACTAAAACCAAATCTTCGTGTAATTTGTTACCTTAGAGCTTTGGGTTTTCTTTTGGAAATTATAAAGGAAAAAAGAAAAGAGAGAAAGATGGTCACGCAATAGACAGGTGGTGAAGCTGTGAAATCAGGTGTGCACAACTATCAGGAACACCCCAAAACCAAAGTGAGGTAGAAATAGCATGAGAAGTTGTGTTTGATGTTAATTATCGTTAATAAAATAATGCACAGAACTGTTCTCCGAAAGTTACACTTGATGTCAGAGGTAACAGATTCGCAAAATAACCTGTGATTTCTATTGTAAGATTTAAAAAAAAAAAAGTAATAAAATGACATGAAAGAGTAAAGCTTTTTCCTACCAGTCCTTAGCTTTTCCTCTTGAGTTTTTCTTCTTGGTTCAGTTTTTGTTTGTTTACATATTTAATTAACCTGCCTCATCCACCCCAAAGGGTTTGGAGTAGCTTTTTCTGTTGGAACATTTGAATGGAGTTGCCTTCCCACTTACAAACCTGTGTGGTATTTCTTGAAGAGAAATGCAAAAGCAGGAAACAGTTCCTGGGCTTCCAGGTTGATCTTCATCAGTATCACAATGTGATGGGGTTACCATCTTACACATTTTCCTAAGGATTGTTTTAAATTAAGTCTTCCAGCATTTAAAAAACTCATAGCAATGGGAAAAGAAAAATCTACAGAAACAGTAATAAAAGCAAAGCACCTACTTCCTTTTGACAGTGAGAAGGCGGCAGGGTAATTTAGTTGTAAAATTACAGAGATCTCTCCGTACGGTTATGAGCATTCATCCAATCCTGTCCTTCAGGAGTAGACTGCTTCCTCACAGGGATTGGCTGGGAATTCACAGCCCTCTGGCCCTAGCATCATCCTCCTACTGCTCAAGAGTTCAAATTACCTTCTGATTCTCTGATTTCCACTGAAGCATCATTAAATCTAAACCATGGCATTGCTAGCAGCAGGAAGCTGAATAGTATCAACCAACAGATTACTCTGATATAATAAGTTCTGTGTATTCATTCACATTCCTGTTAAAATAAAAATTCAATACCGTAGTTGTCAGTGGAAAGTTTAAAATGAGAAACATCTGGAGCCCTAGACAATGTTTTAGTGTGGTTGTTTCCTCCTGGCTTCAGGCCCCAGGGAATATTCATTCTAGACCAAGCAGGTAAGCCTGGGTGACCAGAAGCAATTTCTTTCCATTAGGAAGTGGCAGGAACATTTGAAGAAGAAATTTAAAAGGTCTGTTGAAATTCCTATCTAGTTATCTATATACCTATAGTATTTATATACCGATAGACATATAGATGTCTAAAATAAAAACCTATAGCCAGCCCCACTCAAGTCAATAATTCTCAAAGAGCAATGCAAAGTAGCCATTTGGTGGTGTGTGTTAGAGAAAGTCCTATCTTCAATATGCAATAAAAGAACAAAGAGCTATGAATCTCATATGGATATCACACTAAAAGGATGCAAAACAATGCGCTGCCTCAAACTCTGTGTGTGTTTGTGTCTGTGTGTGTGTCTGTGTTTGTTTTTAGGGGTTTTTATAAACAACTTTTTTTTTTATAAAGCACACTTTAGTTTACAATCTTTCTTTATAACTGTTATAAATTTTTAAACAACCCATAATGCGTTCCATATAAAGAAATGGCAAGTTATTTAGCTATCAAGATTTTACATGTAGTTTTCTTATAACTTTTTTTGTACAATTGCATAGACGTGTAAAACCTGCCATTGTTAACAAAACAATAACAGACTTAGAAACTACTGAAATCTACAGTATAGTACCACTACCCTTCACAAAAATATAGATTTTATTTCTTGTAAACTCTTACTGTCTAATCCTCTTTGTTGTATGAATATTATAAAAACCATGCGGGAATCAGGAGTTGTAAAACATTTAGTCTGCTCCTTCTTCATCTGTCATGACTGAAACTAAGGACTCCATCGCTCTGCCCAAATCATCTGCCATGTGGAAAAGACTTCCTACATTGTGTCCTGGAAAGCAAACAGAAAGACAGACTTTACAAAGGGTGCCAGTATCATCACCTGCATTAACTCTTTGCCATTTGGGAGGCCATGCCCCATTTCTGGGTGAAGACAACACAGAAGCTGCATTGGGGGTATACACAACAGGGTTTGATTTCACCAGTTTCCAGGATGAAGCAAAGCCTTGTTAATGAAGCTATCGCACGTTGTTAGTATCAGCTTAATGTTGGATCAGGCTACTGGTGTCTTTTAAACAGAAAAATGTCAAACAATACATCGTCCCAATGTAAACATCATATATTAACATGATTCCATGGATAAGCCCAAGATTTTTATCATAACAGGAATATTATACAATGGGATACATCTTTGCCACCTTGCTGTGTATGATTACTATATATATATATGTATATATATATATATATTTTTGCAGTTTTTGGCTGGGGTCAGGTTTGAACCCGCCACCTCTGGTATATGGGGCCAGTGCCACCCTACACCTTTGAGCCACAGGCACTGCCCAATATAATTACTCTTTTTTTTTTTTTAGACAGAGCCTCAAGCTGTCCCCCTGCGTAGAGTGCTATGGCATCACAGCTCACAGCAACCTCCAACTCCTGGGCTCAAGCAAGACTCCTGCCTCAGCCTCCCAAGTAGCTGGGACCACAGGTGCCTGCCACAACGCCCGGCTGTTTTTTGGTTGTAGCTGTCATTGTTGTTTGGCAGGCCTGGGCTGGATTCGAACCTGCCACCTTGGGTGTACATGGCTGGCGCCGTAGCTACTTGAGCCACAGGCACCGAGCCTATAATTACTATCTTATATTAACATTGTTTACTATGAAACCACGAGCCTATAATTACTATCTTATATTAACATTGTTTACTATGAAACCACCACCATCATCACTACCATCTCTACTACCAACCATCACCATCACTACCACATAAAATTTTCCTTTCTAAGGCTGTTTCAAGCTGTTCTGAGGCTATGATAGAGGTGATTATTTTCTACTTTTACTTGTGTTGCAAAGTAACATTAGACTCTTGACCTTTTTGTACACTCTTGACCTTTTTGTACACTATTAACATCTTAATTAGGAAACTTCAGAATAAAAATCACTTTTTGTGGCCGGCCTGGTGGCTGACCCTGTAAACCTAGCACTCTGGGAGGCTGAGGCATGTGGATTGCTTGAGCAAGAGCAAGACCCATCTCTAAAATAGCTTGGTGTGGCTCGGTCCCCATAGCACAGTGGTTATGGCACTAACCACATACACCGAGGCTGGCAGGTTCGAACCTGGCCTGGGCCAGCTGAACAACAATGACAGACGCAACAACAACAAAAAATAGCCGGGTGTTGTGGCAGGCGCCTGTAGTCCCAGCTACTTGGGAGGCTGAGGCAAGAGAATCGCCTAAGCCCAGGAGTTGGAGGTTGCTGTAAGCTGTGATGCCACAACACTCTACCAAGGGCAATAAAGTGAGATTCTGTCTCAAAAAAAAAAAAAAGTGCTCACTTTGGTAGCACATGTACTAAAAATTGTAATGATACAGAAAAGATGAGCATGGCTCCTGCGCAAGGATAATATGCAAATTCGTGAAGCGTTTCATATTTTTCTGTTAGGACATGCAATATGTCTAATAAGACCTAGATTCTCTGAAAACAAACAAACAAACAAAAATCCACTTTTCATTCCAAATTACTCTAGAACCTAATTATAATATGACCCACATTAATTGCATGGACGTGGATATCCTGTGACTCTATCTTTGATCTCCTCCTAAATGAAGGCTATCAGGATAGCCTTTTAATAATAATGTATCAGAACTACTAGCATTAATCCTCTAGCATGCAGCATAAGGGCAGAGAGAGACCCAATGTCCTTGGGCATTTTGTAGCAAAATTCAGATCTAGAATAAGATAATCTGAGACACAGTTTATGCTTACCCTTTCAGATATGTCTCATATTTTTATACAGCTAATTTTACTTCTTGGCCATTGGTAAATCTTTGTACTATTCAAGTACTGTCTTTGGAACTGAAATGCTTTACTAGGCTATTACTACCTTACTATGTATCGACTTTACAGATTCCCATAATAATTGTTAAAATCCCAATAAAAATTAAAGATAAATTAAGGCAGGTACTCTATTCTAATGTTTCTTTCTTTTTTTTTTTTTTTGAGATGGAGCCTCAAGCTGTCCCCCTGGGTAGAGTGCCATGGCATCACACTCACAGCAACCTCCAACTCCTGGGCTCAAGCGAGTCTCCTGCCTCAGCCTCCCAAGTAGCTGGGACTACAGGTGCCCGCCACAACACCTGGCCATTTTTTTGTTGCAGCCGTCATTGTTGTTTGGCAGGCCCGGGCTGGGGATTCAAACCCGCCACCTTAGGTGTATGTGGCTGGCGCCTTAGCCACTTGAGCCACAGGCGTCGAGCCTCTAATGTTTATTTCAAGAGACAGGTCCCTTTAAAAAAATACGAGAAGATCTGAAGAGGCACTTAAACAGTGATGGCACCAGATCGATTTTAGACTTATTAAAAGTTTAATGCCATTCAGGCATTTATATTAGGGTGACCAAGTTTGTGGATCTCTTTGAGATTGATCAGTGTGGCTTCATCAAGAAGTAATTATGTTTAAAAAAATAACTTTGGATTTTGGTTGAGGCTACCAATATGAAAACTTTTAAAGCATATGTACTATTCACCAAGGGGGCAAACAGTTTGACAGCCCTCACTGAAGAACAAAAATCAACATTGGCTTTTCTGTGCCATAAAAATCACAAGAAAACACAGTGGGATCTTTGCCGGTCCTTAGAGCTCAGAACACAACTGATGCTACCAGGTTGGAGGGCTTCTCCTGTATCTTTTTTACTTCTCAGCAACCTGGGAAATCTGCAAAATTATTTGTGCATAATTGAAAATAGATGGACTAACTACAAATTTTTAATTACCAGTAATCCAGCCATTAACCAAACCAGTAAAAACAAACCCCAAGACCCTTACAACCTGATACTGGAATGCAATTCAAACTTTTTCTCAGGACTCACACCCGAATACATTGTAGTTTACCTGGGAGCTAGAAAGTGTATTACAAAATGTAAATAAGAAAGAGAAAAACTCATTTTCCCTGTCAGTTTATTGATCATCAAAAAGTACCTTTTAGACTGTGTGTGAGGGGACGTGAACTCAAGCTTAACAGATAATAAAAAAAGCAAATGCATTTATACGTTATATAGCCACGCGGTGCTTCTATTCCTTGAAATGGTTCAGTTACTACCTGGAAGGAAAATTCTTGAGTCTCTCAAGAAGTATAAGTTCTAGGGGTATCTGCCATTTAAAAATCTGCCAGGGAAAACAGAGGTTCATTATTCTTAATATACCACACTCTCTCCCATAATACGTTGGACTGTTTAAACGGTTAAATTTTCACAAACGGCCCGTAGTCATCCTTATGCTATAAAAATGAAGAATCTTTAGCGTCACCTCACCTTATTTATGTTATGCCTTTTGTTACTTCAGTTATGGATATTTGTTTCACCAAAATAATAATTTTAATTTGTTCTCATGGAGGCTTTCATTAGATTCTGAAAAAAAGTTGTACATCTGACAAAACACTGCCCCAAAGAATCAGATTTCAATCTATTGGAAGGGTAAAATTGCACTGTAAAACATGGATATAAACAATTTGTATCCTGGTTCTATTATCCATTTGTGTAAGGCACAACATTTGTGAGGTCATTATTTTTACCTGACAGATTTTCCTAAAGTCCAAATTACAATCTCATACTGTAAGGGCAAAAAAATCAGTGGAAGCAGCCGGGATTCAGGCCTTTGCATCAGCTTCCAGCACAAGCTGACACCAAAATACTGCTATAGAAAGTCTTAACTTAATCCATTCTTAAGCAAGGATTATTGAACACAAAGGCATGACGCATCGGACATTAGGACGGTTGTATGTTTTTCCAAGTTGGTGCTAACTGTAACACATTTAGTCTCACACGCCACCACTGCCTGAGGGAGTTGTTTTCTGCAGTGATTGGAATTGAGACTTTCTGGCAAAGATTCAAGACCTCCATAGCAATCTGGCGCTCTATTTTTTAAAAATACAATTCCCAAACAAATGGTTAGCATTGAACTGGCAAAGCCAGAATACTGTAGTGAAATGTGCTTATCTTTACCCTTCTCTCTAATTTAATCTCTGAGAAAAAAATCCGGTCTACTGTATATTTGGGGTATTTTCATAGCATTAAATAAGTCATTATTATTTAGATTCCCTGGCTTCTGGAACTGTGTACATGACCTTGTACTACCTGGCTGTAATACATCTCGGGCAGTAAGTCTCCCAACTCTACAGGACTTCAGTGATAGGTGCAGTCTTTTTCTAACATTCATTCACGAGTGACACAATTTTAGGGTGGTCAAAATTATGGTGTAAGTTCTTACAAAAAAATTAAAAAATAAATTTGAAGGGGCACTTACCATAAGAATGAGCCCAAGAAGTGTCAAATACAAAGTACATGAGCCAGGCAAACTGTCAGGAGCATTCAATGCTTCAGAGATTCCGGTTTCCTTCTCCTCCCAGCCTACCACTCCTTCCCCGGACCCCACCACCCAAAGCCTTACAAGTGAGCGCTGGCATAGACATATGGAAGGATCATTAAATTCATTAGCCTTGTATGACACGGCGTTGGTAGAATTTTCTGTATATTCCTTACATTTAAATGAATCCATGGCCACTCTCGTCCATCCTGTTGCTAAGGATCCAGAATTATCTCATATAAGGACTCTCTACTTATCCAACCTGTCTCCTGGAACATTATTACATACTGGGACAGTACACACTATTGCCATCTGATGGGATAGTTTTCCTTCTATCTTCCTTAACAATAAACTCACGGTAAGGACAATCTTGTGTCACCAGGGCTGTCACTCAAAAATATGCCATCTAATAGTCACTTAGTTAATTCAATGTTCCTGGCAGAATAGGAGGAACCTTAACCTTTCAGGATAAAACCTCAAACCACATTCAGTGCTGATGTACCCTATCCTTTTCAATCCATACACAGGCATTTAAAAACCCCCTCAGGACTCCAACTTGGAATTTTTTAACCTAATTGGTTGTTCTATGTACCTTCAAATGCCCAATAAAAAGGAATGTCTTCTAAAAGGCAAGTTGAGATGACATATGTTTTTGAAATTGCATTTTATCATGTGGCAGCGCAGCGTAAGAGTTAAAAGAGTCCGGAACCAGACTACCTGGATCCAAATCCTGGCTGTCACCTTGGACACACTGGTTCCCCTCTCATTGACTCAGTTTCCTTATCTGCAAAATAGGGTTAATGAGAACACCTACCTCATAGGTTTGTCATGAAGATTACATAATGAAAAAGAAAGATGGCAATTACTGACAGCAATGCTTTGGCACACAGTCAGTGCTCAAAAAATGTTAGCTAAAATGGGAAAGAGAGTATAGGAACCGGGGAAAAATGGAACAAAAGAAACATGAAGTCATCCCAGAAGAATAGAAAGCAAGGGCGCTGGCAGAAAACGCTAAGGTCCTAGAAGTGGAAGAAAGCTGTATGACTCACCAGTTATGGTGAAGGCTAAATTTAATTGGAAGATTTTGTGTTGCAAATGGCAACAGATGATGGACTGTGGGGCTCCAACAGGGGGCGCCAAAGGACTGCCATTTTAAAGGGATTCCTGCTCCCCCCAACCCCTGGGTCTTGTCATCATGGTAATGACAAGGTGAACATCTGAGGGATGTTCCTCATGAGTTGCAAGTGGAGAAGTGACTACATCTTTAAATGGTGACGCAATGTGTAATACACATACATGCGCGTGCACGCACACAATTTTTACACAAATGCCAAACACAGAAAGCAGGATGAGACAGACAGAAGCCATGGCTGTGAGCCTGAATCTCACTAACCTCTCTCATTGGCTTTCCAGGGGTATTTCTTCCTTTAATAATAGAGGAAGAGGCAGAGATATCAGGAAGGGAAAAAAAACATGCATATATATACAGTTTCATACCAATTTACTTCTTTTACCAAACAAATATTGAGATGACAATTCATTTATTCCCTTCTGAAAAGAAAACAGAAACAAAACCCCCAAAGACACATCTAGTCAAATAACCTTTACATACACTTAAAATCAGTGCAAACAGATAACATGATCCAGGAGACATCATTTATAGAATCCGTATGAGAACTGGCACAGAATCAAAATCCAACAGATCAGGTATTGTTTTCCAGGGCAACTCAAGCTTAATGTTCAAAAATCTCGGAATCTCTTCATTTTCCACTTGACATTCAGCACGTGGAAACATAAACAATAGTTGACTTTGTGTGCCAAAAGTCTGCACCCCAAATGCAAGACAGAACCCCTGACATGCAAGGTGGGCTCTATCCTTTTAGGAGAATTTCTTGGTAGAAGCTGAGCATGTCCATGACAGGATTGGGGGGCATTTGATAAAATAGAAAAGATGAGGGGAAGAACTAAGTTCCACTAATGGACAAGCCACGGACTTAGATCCAAGAATGAGCTTTCAACCTCTCCCTTGTTAATTTAATAAATATCAGGAGCCTTGGAGAGTGAATGGCTAGAGACCCATTGGCCTTGTTTCATAGAACCCTACATCTGTATTCATGTCTTTATTTTTGAAAAGTGGATTCCCATGAGAAAGTATTCATAATTAGAATACTAGTATTCATAATTAGAATACTAGACAGAAAGGGAGGAGCCTCTGACCACACCCAGCATGTCATGGGCATGCAATTTCCTTTCATCTCCAGAATCTTCAAACTAAAATACTGGTTTTCAAACTGTTTGTAGCAATGGGACACCTCCTAAAATAATCGTATATGGAATTGCAGTTATTTAGAGCAGATCAAAGCAGAGCTGTGTGAGGTCCTGTACAGGATTCCCCTTCCTCCTTGACCACCATGCAGGGACTAAACACTAAAACTCCCTCAAACGATTTGGGAACTATTAGTCTGGAATGGGGAAGTCTGAAGGTACAATTCCAATAGGAATTTTTCACAGCTCAAGTATAGGGCTCAAAACTTTTAATAGATATTTAAAGTTTTTCTCAGTATGACTTTTCCTTTCCTCCCTTCCTTCCATTCTACCCTCCTGTTCTCGCCCTTCCTCCTTCTTCCCTTTCTAGTCCTCATTCTGAATTTTCCTGAGTCAGAGATTTCTTAGGATATAAAAATTGTAGGTTGACCATGTAAGGGCCAGGCACTCATGAGGCTCCTCAAGCCAGGGGAAAGAGAGAAAAATGGGTACTGGCCCTTCAGCTATGAGCGTGACCAGTGGTAGATCCTTTCCAGATGACAGGAAAGCGAGGAGAACGTCATTTCCTCCTTTCCAGCTCAAACAAATCCCAGTATGAATTACCCCTTCCTTTTGATTCCTTTAGCAAAGTTTTTTGGTTCTATTTTTAAAAAATCTTTATATTTCATAGTTATACCATCTGGTAGCAGAATTAATTCCCTTCTCTTCTAAAGACTATGAGTTCTTTGAAGGTAGGGCCCACATGTTGTGTACCCATCCCCTGATCCCCAGTACTTTATAATATAGCTAAACACTATTGGTACTTGATAAATGCTCACTGATCTGAATTAGCGAGTAGCAGCTGGCTCATGGCCAAGAGTCCTCCTGAGTTAAAAGCAACTTGACCTTGACTGCTACACTTGAGCTTGGATACCAAAGGCTGGTAATTTATTCTGGTTTGTAACTTTGGTCTTTTTTTGAAAACTTGGTAACTTTGCCTATTTTGAAAACGCCAGAATTCTGGGAAGGACAGCACTGCTAGAAAGCTCATATGATTTAGTTTCAGAATGCAATTATGGTTCTTGAGTGATTAAGGCTGCATATCTTTATGAATTCAACACCAAAGCATATCCAGCGTTCAGTATCGACCAGTCACTGGTGAATATACAGCAACAAATGATTTCTATTTGGTTTCAAGTACTTCTTCAGAAACTATATTTTATGTAAAATGGACCTCCCAGAGCCAGTTAACACTAATCTCTTCCCAAATCCTCTGTCATCACTTGGATCCCAAGGTACTCAATGACACAGTACAAAAGGAAGCTCTTCTTTTCATTAAAAAGAATATATAATAAAATAAAATAAAAACAAATGATGTTTTCTACTCCATTAGGAATAGCTTTACACTGATAAAATAGAGGCTACTTGGTTGTAACATTTTAAAAAGTTCTTGACCAGTACATAAATACAAGTGCCAGATAAAAGTGTTACTTTATAAATACATTCCTTGGAAATGAGTTTCCTCAGACTTTCAATTAGGGTGTCCATCTGGCAATGTGGTATGTTGGCAGGAAATGAATCAAGGGGAAAGGGAAGTATGCCAGGGGAGTCCTGAGACTAAATAAAGCCCTTGGTCAGGTCTAGAGAAGTCTAGTTTCCTCCGGCAGTATGAACTTGACATTAACGATTATAATTCATTATTTCAGAGTCAGAATTGCAATGCATTACTGTTTCTGGGGGCCTCTACCTTCTTTTATCTTAGTTCACGGACAGTTTCAAAAAGTTAAGGATGAATGAGTCCCTTTTTAGAATTACAAGTCAAAGAAGATTCAAATGTCTACACTTTAAATACTGAAAGCTGCATGCTCTCTGCTGAACATGGATATAAATGTATAAATCAATTCAAAAGTATAGTTTTGTTGAGCTGAAAGTTGATCAGCATGGAAGCCCGTGACTGTATACGTGTCACAGTAAGAATGGATAATAACAGTATAAATAAGGGATTGGGACATTTTCCCTATAGGGGGCCAGAGAGTAAATATGTTAGGCTTTGCAAGCCACAGTTTCTGTCGTAACTGTTTTACTCTGCTGTAACTACTCTGCCCTGGTAGTAAGAAAGCAACTACAGGTAACATGTAAATGAGTTGGCGCAGCTGTGTTTCAAACCACCTTATGTATAAAACAGGTAGTGGGCCAGGTTTGGCCCATGGGCTGTATATAGTCTGCTTGTCTTTGGTATAAAGGGATAATTGTTCGAATCCTTTGTAGAGGTAGGAAACAGAATGGTGCCTGAAAGGGGACATATGATGCTTCCGTCTGCTTTTGTTCTTTATGTTGTTTTTCATAACAGAACCACAAAATCGAATTTTTAAAGATGGCAGGTTTTACAAAGCCATCTTTGTAAAAAGATGGGTTGGTAAATTAGGGGTGCTTGACAGATGAATATGGGCTTACTGTGAGGTTGGTACACGTATGAGAGGGACAGGATGGCATGGGCTGCTGGGGATAAAAATGATGTGGCACTGGTCAGTAGGCAAGAGACTGTACAGGCAGCAGAAATACCCACATAGCACTAACTGCCTTCTGGATTGTCTTACTGCACTGAGAACTTATCTCAGATCCTATTATTCATTAACCTCTATAAAGTGGCACCTCATCACATCTTGGCCTTTTGGCTAAAATTAGGTATAAAGTAATACCTCATATTTGGGAGCTCAATACCCTACCACTGACTAGGAAAGCATTTCTTTCATCAGGGAACACACTATAAAATACCTTTGTTAGACTGCTAAATGATTAGGGACTTATGGCCAAATTGCTTAAGGATTTATTTTTTTGCGTTTTTTTTTTTTTTTTGCCGGGCCTGGGTTTGAACCTGTTACCTCTGGTATATGGGGCCGGCGCCCGCCCTACTCCTTGAGCTACAGGTGCTACCCTAAGGATTTCTTCTTCTTTTATTTTTTTGAGACAGAGTCTTATTATGTCACCCTTGGTGTCACAGCTCATAGCAACCTCCAACTCTTGGGCTTAAGTGATTTCTTGCCTCAGCCTCTTAAGTAGCTAGGACTACAGGCACCTGCCACAACACTCTGCTATTTTGTTGTTGTTGTTGCAGTTGTCATTGTTGTTTAGCTGGCCTGGGCTGGACTCGAACCTGCCAGCCTTGGTCCATGTGGCTGGTGCTGTAACCACTGTGCTAACGGCACCCAGCCAGAATTTATTCTTAAATTATATTAATTGTTTTTTTCTACCCATGTAGTGTTCCTGTAGAATGGTAGAGATTGAGAAAGTGTCTTACAATAGATAATGACTTTTATTACACTGGAATTTACCATCTACATATACTTGCAGACAAAGGAAGAAATTATAGATTGATAAATAAATTAGATAGAAATTGGCTGATGGTTAGTGTTAAAATGCATATATACTAAGCTGCTTAAACCCTCCAACTACTTGCGAACAATAACTATATCTAGATATTAATCAGGAAAGATATAATCACAGAGCTAAATGTGCACACATTCACACCCTGAACACAGTTTATATTGCTGATTATGCATGGCTATCCGTTTATCACTAAATGGGGAAGAATGCAACTTCTTTATTAATACGGATAACAGTTTAGCAACGCCATCCCCATTGAGATAAGATCAGAAACCTAATTTAACTTGCTGAATGGCCATGAAAAAGGCACTTCACTTCTCTGGGCTTCCTGGAAAATGAAAGATAAAGATTAGCTGACGCCTTAAGGTTAAGCTCTGTGGAAGGGGCAACAAAATAAAGTGGCAAATTTAAAGAACACAGTAGCTTGCCTATCTATATATACTTTATGTTTGAGAAAAACATAATTTTTTTAAAGAAGGCTTCTCCTCTGTGGGCAATTATCTAGCAGGGTTAAGTAAACCATGAGGTGGTATTTAACAGCACACTTCCACTAAATGTCTGACCTCTGGCGCCAACATCTGTTTAGAGTTACTCAAACAGCTGTCCAAAACAGCTGTAAAAACCGTGAACTTCATTTTCGTAACACAACAATGGGAACGTGTATGGCAGCGTTACAATAAAACTATTAAGTCCTCTAAGACATCAGCAAGGTCTTAGGTAGAAACATTCATGGTAAAAATTTTAAGATTTAATTCTTTTTGACAGACGGTCACCTGGGCAAGGAAAGTGAGATCACTTAGATCAGTAATTTTAAACTGCTAGTTTGGAAGATCAATTTAGTGGATTGCAGCCAGCCTTTTATTTTTAAATAAATAAAAGAGAAAAGGAGCATGCATTATATGTAGCATGGAAGGTACTGCTTCATGAAACTTTTATTTCTGACCTTTGCATGTGTAACTATGAGTTATGTGACTGAGTGCTGTGTACATAGGACGGCCATTTACATATATGTGTGTGTACATAAACATACATATAATCTTTTTAATATCCTTACCCCAGTTTGCAACATAAAATGTTTCTCTTATATGGATAATGATAAAAATGGGTAGAAAGTCACTGTTCTGGGCATCAAAGAGGTTAAGATGACCTTTTAAGGTTCTTGCATTTGGGAGAAACTATAATCGCGAGATGTTAGGGTTCTCAAAAACTTCTGCTCACTATCAGTCTAACATACCTACCAACTGCTAAAATGTTCCCCTCAAACCTACCTGCACCCCCACCCTCACCCCAGTCATTCAAAATTAAACAAAAAAGCTTTCAGTTAGAAATAAACTATTCCTAAAACACTAGAGTGCACTGGTGATTGGCCTATTTTTATAATGAAGAAACTCTTAATTTTTTATAATGAAGAAACTTTTAATTTGGGAAGAAAAGGGCCTAGAACAAGGCCTCATTTAGCTGGAAGCAGCAAAACGAGAGAAGATGGCACAGTCCGGCTTTACAGAAAGACTGGCCACAACTTCCAACACTTTACTCTCTTACTATGTTTTTTGTTTATTTGATTGCGCTTTCCCCCCAAGAATATGAATTAATTTTCCCAGGCCACCAGGATATGAATAAGTAGAAAGTTAGTGGAATTGGGATCACAGATCAGGAGGCCTCCTTAGCTCCTATGTGAGAACTGAAATCACCACTTAGGGGATGATATGCTTCCTAAGCATTAATTGAGGAAACACTATGCAGGTGTCCTGACTAGAGTTTCCCAAATTTGTATACAAGTAAGATCAATATCAGAGATGCCAACCGTGGAATACCATATCAGAGGAGGGACAGTTCTAGTCTTCCAGGAAGCTTCTTCCATACCCTTTGTGATATTTAGCTTTAGGATTCTAAAGGGGGTGTGTACGAAGGGAGATGGTGCAAAATCCTTAAAGCTAATTAGGGTGGACCAGAGATACGGGACATAAAAGAATCGAGGGGAGGCAAGGCTGCCTTGCCTTGGGGAAGCAGAGCCATGAGCCATGCTGTAGCGTCTTCTCTGCTATCTTCCTGTTGTTCTGATGTGGAAGAAATGCCCAGGGCGCCAGAAGAGCTGCCACTAACTTCCCACAGAGCAGGTAAACAAGCCACCAGTTTAAGGGTACAGGATCATACAGCAATCTTGTCACTGTATTGTGTCTGGAATTTCTTTGGAATTCTGTATCCCCAACTGATCATAAGTACCCTAAAGGCATGGAATTTGTCACTTCTTCTTTGTGTCCCTAGTACCTCTAGTGGCACATAGTACGTGCTAGGAAAAGCTGACGGGACAGTATGGGGGATAAAGGTGAGAGCATTTGATTCTGCCAAACCTGTATGTATATGGCCTTCTGATTATGAATCATGACATCTAGGGAGAGGAGTCTAAGACAGTCAGGATGGGGAAGGGGGTGGCGGGTGGGGGGAGTGGAGGTGGGTGGAAGACAGATAAGACTTTTATCTGTTAAAATCAACACATCAGAGGCGCTCAGCAGTGAAAAGATGGCTGGTGCAGACATTTAAAATTAGCTTCCCCTGATGGTTCCTTAGCAACGCTGTACCAGAACATTATTGCTTTTAATGTGCATTGCACAACGCTCACTCACACATCAAATAGCTAGGAAATGGCCATTGTTAACTGACACTGAACAAAAAGATAGGAAAAACACACTACTCAAAACACCCTCCTCATTGCCCTTATGGCGAGGAACAAATAGCCCAGATTTCCTGCTGCCTGTCCTTTGCGGGCTGCCCATTAGGGGTGCCAATCACTGGCGACAAAGCCTTGGGCTTTTCCCCCTTTGTTTCATTGGGCTTTCCTTCTATTTGATCACAGGTGACTGCCATTGGTCTTTTTATTCACCGAAGGGAGGTGGGATGGTGACTTTGTTTTATCCAAGGGAAATAACTTAAAACAAATGCTCTAGGAAACTAACAAGAGCAGTGAAGTATCTCCTTGGATGGGGCAAGACATGTCCATGCAGGGTAGAGGGAAAATCTGGGGTGAGGGGAGAGGTTTAAAATGCTGCCTTTGTTTGAGGGGAGAAAGGCATAAGGTCAGAGTGATAGAAAGAAAAATAGTAATGCCTTTCTTTGCAAAGCCTGTATTCCATGTATGAAGGTTAAATAGTCTATGAAGATTTGATTATTTTTGCATTTAATGATGGAGTATGACACAATTTTTAAGTATACAAAGCATCAGATTGCAAGTCAGAATTCCCACCACCACCTGCTAGGCATGTTCTAGGCCTTGCTGTAGCACATAATAGCCATGTGTCCCTAGCAAAGGCACCACTGGAGCACTAATTTCCTGTCTGTAAAAGTCACATAATAATTGCTTTTCAGCACGAGGCACAGTCATATAATTAACTCTTCAGACTAACGTGTGAAGCAAGTAAAATACTTGATAAATATAAGGTGCTATCCTTATTTCTGGAGACATCTTGATTTCACAGGTATTCAAATCAAAATACTTCAAAGCAGGAATTCACATTAAAAAATAAAACCTCCCCATGGACCCAAATTGGCATTCTGATAGCACCTGCTGACTTCCATAGAGAAAATACTTCAGTTGTGTATGGAAGTGAGGGGACTAATCCCAGTAAGTCTGAGTCCCTCAAAGGGACTGGAGCTTACCTCTCGAACTAGGGAAGGAGTTGTTGAGTTGCTCCATCACCTCCTCTAACCCTGTGCTTGTGTCTTGAGGAGGACTGAGAAGATCTTCCTCTCCTTAATAAAAGCAAAAATTGATAGTAGCAAATTACTCTTATGTAAAACGTAGTAGAGAAAAGGGCCATAATTACATTTTAAAAACCATTATAAATTCATTTCACTTGCTCATAAATAAGTTAAAAAATAACAAAAAACCCTCAAGCTTAATAATTAGGAAACAACTTTTCCATAATATTATTAAAGTTTATTTTATGAGGTTTTTTTTTTTTTTGAGATAGTCCCAAGCTGTTGCCCTGGGTAGAGTGCCATGGCATCACAGCTCACAGCAACCTCCTCAAACTCTTGGCCTCAAGCCATCCTCTTGCTGCTTCTTCTTTTTTTTTTTTTTTAGAGACAGAGTCTCACTTTACCGCCTTTGGTAGAGTGCCATAGTGTCACAGCTCATAGCAACCTCCAACTCCTGGGCTTAGGCGATTCTCTTGCCTCAGCCTCCCAAGTAGCTGGGACTACAGGCACCTGCCACAACGTCCGGCTATTTTTTGTTGCAGTTTGGCAGGGGCTGGGTTCGAACCCACTCTCAGTATATGGGGCTGGCATCTTGCCCACTGAGCCACAGGTGCCACCCGAGGTCTCACTTTTGCTTAAGCTGGTCTTGAACTTGTGAGCTCAAGCAATCCACCCTCCTTGGCTTTCCAGAGTGCTAGGATTACAGGCATGAGCCAATGAGCCTGGCCTTTATGAGGTTTTATTTTTTAATTTTTTTTTAAAATTTCAGTTTGATGTGAGGGTACATACAACTTAATTATAATAGTTGCATTTGTTATGTAGAAGCCCTCTCATAGTTGTGTCCCACACCCAAAAGGTGTACCATATACCCTTACATTGCACCCATTAAGTAGGAGCACACCCATCCCCTTCCTTCCCGTGTTCCCTCTCCCCCCAACTAGAACTGAGTTTTTTTTTGGGGGGGGGTAGATAAAGTCCCTCTTATAATTGTGTTCCACCCCACTGAATTGAGTTTCTTTCATTTTTTTTTTTTTGAGACAAGAGTCTCATTTTGTCACCCTCGGTAGAGTGTCATAGCTCACAGCAACCTCAAACCCTTAGGCTCAAGCTATTCTCTTGCCTTAGCCTCCCGAGTAGTTGGGACTACAGGTGCCCGTCACAATGCCTGGCTACTTTTTAGAGATGAGGTCTTGCACTTGCTTAGGCTGGTCTTGAACCCGTGAGCTCAGGCAATCCACTCACCTCGGCCTTTCAGAGTGCTAGGGTTACAGGCATGAGCCACTGCATCCAGCCTGAGTTTTTCTCTTATGTGGTTTTTTCTTGTTAGATTGTCTACGGACTTCATATTTGTATTGAGTACATTGGATATTTGCTTTTCCATTCTTGTGATACTAGGAAATAATTTCTTAAAGGGAAGAAGAATCCCACACACTACCTATGTCGGTATCATTGGAAAAGAAAACTATATATCTATCTATTCAGAAGTTAAGATGAAGTTGACCAGAACAGAGGACTTGAAGTATTTGCACTAGATAGAAATAATAAGCACTGGAGATGATGGATATACCCCAATAACCCTGACTGTATCATTATATACTCTCTGCATGTAACAAAATATCATATGTGCCACTATAAATATGTTCTAATACTATGTGGCAATAAAAAAATAAAGAAAAAGCTGACAAACCCTCTTTTCTTATGCCCTGTTAACGAATGTCAGACTTTTTTCTTTTTCTTGAGACAGAGCCTCAAGCTGTCCTCCTGGGTAGAGTGCCGTGGCATCACAGCTCACAGTAACCTCCAACTCCTGGGCTCAAGAGAGTCTCCTGCCTCAGCCTCCCATGTAGCTAGGACCACAGGCGCCTGCCACAACGCCTGGCTATTTTTTTTGGTTGCAGCCATCATTGTTGTTTTGGCAGGACGGGGTTGAATTCAAACCCGCCACCTTAGGTGTATGTGGCTGGAGCCTTAGCCACTTGAGCCACAGGAGCCGAGCCAGACTTTTTTCTCTGTAGTAAAACAATCATGGCACACTTGCTGTGTGTGTCCTCAACACTAAATAAGAATGTGACATGTTATACTCCCACCATGAAAGAAGACACTGAGGGCTTTTTTTTAAAACTCTTTCTTTTGGTATTTAACCAAAAATACAAACAAAAGCCAAGTACTTTTAACGTCCATTGTAATAGAAATACAAGTGTTATGTGACCTATACAACTAATGAAATATTAATATTCTAAAAACTGTAGAAATGGGGTTTATTGGAAAGTTGTGTTCTTCCCTCTTTGGTACTTGGGACTACTTTATCATAATGACATGTTGGAGTTCCATAGAGAGGAAATATTTTTAATTAATTTTTTTTTGAGACAGTTCTCACTTTGTCCCCCTCAGTAGAGTGCCGTGGCGTCATAGCTGACAGCAACCTCAAACTCTTGGGCTCAAGCAATTCTCTTGTCTCAGCCTCCCAAGGAGCTGGGACCACAGGTGCCTACCACAATGCCCAGCTATTTTTAGAGCCTGGGTCTTGCTCTTGCTCAGGCTGGGCTGGAACTCCTGAGCTCAGGCATTCCACCTGCCTCAGCCTCCCAGAGTGCTAGGATTATAGGTGTGAGCCACCATGCCCAGCCCCTACTTTTAATTTTTGAGAATTTTTTTTTTTAATGTGAGATGAGAATGATGCTTTGGAAGCCTTTGAGAGGAGTTTAGGGATGGATGATCTTCATTTGAATGGAAGTCTCCTTGTACATTTTGTGGATCTGTGTCACTATTATTTATTCATGTGTTAAAGAAATACACTTCAAGTAGCATTTACAGTTGGGGGGATTTTCTAGGCACAAACAAAATTAATTTCAACTTTAAAGGTCTTTTGAAACTAATTTTTCACAATGCTCTATCTTCCAAGTAACTGCTTTTCAAGTTCCATTTGTTCAGCTCGTTGTCACTTCTGCCTAAAAGGAGACCTTGCTTCAGCAAGTTAACAATAATGAACTTTCTTAGGGAGAAGCTGAGGTTCACATCTGATGCGGAAATGCCTGCGAAGCCAGTGACTAAATGATTTAAATATGCTTGTCATTTCCTTCGGTCTACGCTACTTGGAGTTTCATCTATGATTATAATCCTGCATTTATTTCTATGTTTTCATCCTTGCTTTTTAAAGCACAAGCTAAAAGAATCACTAGCAATGCTAACCATTAAGACGAAAAATCACATCCTAGGTGGATGAGAGGCTGCATGTCATTATTAGAATGGAGGGTTAAGAACCTAGGATAGATAACAAGCCTCTGATTATGCAAGTCTCATGGTAACACCACAGGAAACCTCTTTGAAATACCAAGTACAGAAAATGGGTGCTGAAGAATTAAGGTCCCAAAGTAGAAGAGTTACAACCTCTTTTTCTCCCTCCCTCTTTGCATACACATGCTCAAGTTTATGCCTTTGCAAAAAGGGGAAATTTAGCATTTTTAGTTTCTTTTTTTCTTGTGGTTTTAAACTACCATTATCTGGTGACAAAAATGAATAAACTACTACTACTGGGAGGAACGGAATCCTGACAATTACAGGGCCAATTACACACTTCTATTCCACTAGTGATGCAAATGTTTGCTGAACTGGGAAACATGAGGCATTTTTAATGGCAATAAGTCCACTTCAGTGACTGTATGCCTTACACAATAAATCAGAACCAACAGAAACAGTTATGAGCACTGATGTTAATATTTCTGACAGTTTAATTACATCATGCTGGAGCTCTAGGAACTCAATTGTACTAAGATTCAGGTACAGTTCAACGAAGGGACTGACATTCCTGTTCCTGAATCATTTCAAAGATCAAATTGTAAAATACTATAAACCTAATGATGTCAGCCAAGTTCATGTTTACAAATAAAGTATCAGTCTCAAATAGGAGTGTTCAAGTACAAATGTAAAATTGGCTTATTTGTCTTAATGGAAAACTTTCATGGCAGTGATAATTGTATCCATTCAGATATTCTTAGAATCTCTTATTACATTTTAGGTAGTAAAAAACAAGTAATGTGTATAACCTTGTTTTTTTCTCAATATTTAAGATTTCTCAAAATGTGTTCAAATCACCGCTTTTGAAGAATTGAAATCAGAAATTATATACATGCCTGAGTAGAAGTGCTTCAACTCACCAAAAAATGCCTGATGCCTACTATTTTCTGTATCAGATTATAATGGAAAAGTTAAAACACCTTAATGAAACCTGAAAGTAAAGTAACACTATTGTACTATTCGAGACTTAGCCAGATTTCTTTTTCTTTTTCTTTTTTGCAGTTTTTGGCCAGGGCTGGATTTGAACCCGCCACCTCCGGTGTATGGGGCCGGCACCCCACTCCTTTGAGCCACAGGCATGGTTCCACTTAGCCAGATTTCTTAAATGCCTTTTAAAAACCCACAAAAATTTTAAAAAGACTAAGATTAATTTATTACTTCAAATGTTTATTAAAAGCCAACTGTATGCCAGACACTATTCTAGATGATGAGGTTATAATAGTAAACAAAGAGTCCTGCCTCCATGAAACTGATTCTTTTTTTTTTTTCTGGAAAAGTAAATTTATTTCAGGTTAATGCGATGGTATAAACAAACAGGTGAAAATATTTGATTTTGTTAGATAGAGTCCCTCTTGTGGTTACATCTGACACATAAAAGGTGTGCCAAACACCCCACCAGGTGCCCATTCAGTGAGAGCACCCCAACACCCTTCCCTACCCCATTACCCCTGTCCTCAACTTGAATTGAAATGAGTTTTTCTCCTATGTGGGCATGAAGTAGTTCATCTTTTGGCTATGTATTAGTATTGAGTGCACTGGATAGTTGCTTTTCCATTCTTGTGATACTTTGCTAAGAAGAATGTGTTTTGGCTCAGTCTCTGTAGCACAGGGGTTACAGTGCCAGCCAGATGCAACAGGGTGGTGGGTTCAAACCCAGCCCAGGCCAGCTAAACAATAATGACAACTGCAATAAAAAATAGCTGGGGGTTGTGGTGGGTGACTGTACTCCCAGCTGCTTGAGAGGCTGAGGCAAGAGAATGGCTTAAGCCTAAGAGTTTCAGGTTGCTGTGAGCTATGATGCTACAAAACTCTACCCAGGGCAACATAGTGAGACTCTGTCTCAAAAAAAAAAAGTGTTTCAACTCCATCCAGGTTAACACAAAAGATGTGAAGTCACCATCTTTTTATGGCTAAATAGTATTCCATGGTGTGCTTGTACCACTATTTGTTAATCCATTCCTGAGGAAACTCACTTTTTTTTTTTTTTTTTGAGACAGAGCCTCAAGCTGTCCCCCTGGGTAGAGTGCTGTGGCATCACAGCTTACAGCAACCTCCAACTCCTGGGCTCAAGAGAGTCTCCTGCCTCAGCCTCCCAAGTAGCTGGGAGTACAGGTGCCCACCACAATGCCTGGCTATTTTTTGGTTGCAGCCGTCATTGTTGTTTGGTGGGCCTGGGCTGGATTCAAACCCACCAGCTCAGGTGCACGGGGCTGATGCCTTAGCCACTTGAGCCACAGGTGTTGAGCCGAAACTCACATTCTTAAGGAGGCACACAGGGTAAACAAATAAAACAAGTAAACTGTACAGGTTTGTTGGTTGGTACTAAACACTTTCAGGGGAGAATCTATAAGGGTCAATGAACAAGAGCTACCAAAGGGGTCTTGCAAGTCCTCTGGATGAGGTGCAGATGAGCAAAAACTTTGAGGACTCCAGGTATGAGTTGCGCAGTTTTTTGAGGGAAAAGTGCCCCAGATAGAAGGATCAGTAAGTGCAAAAGACCCTGAGAGGGGAAGGGATTGGCTTGTCCAAAGTACAGCAAAAAGGCCAACATGCGCAGAGTCAATTAACCAAGGGTTGGGAGAAGAGTACTTCCCAGGCTCAGTAATTTGGGCTTGGTCATGTGACCTGCTTTGGCCAAAAGAATACTAGCAGGTATGACACAAGTAGAGGCTTGAAGTGTCTTTGAGTGGTTGGCTTTGCTCTCTTGTGTTTATGTGTCATAAGAAGCACATGGTTCAAGCCGGGTTTATACCTGTAAACCTAGCACTCTGGGAGGCCAAGGTGAGTGGATTGCCTGAGCTTGGGAGTTTGAGGCCAGCCTAAGCAAGAGTTGAGACCCTGCCTCTACTAAAAATTAGAAAAAACTAGCCAGGCATGGTGGTGCACGCCTATAGTCCTAGCTACTTGGGAGGCTGAAACAAAAAGATTGCTTGAGCCCAGAAATTTGAGGTTGCTGTGTGCTATGATCATGCCATGGAAAAAAACAAAAGCAAAGCAAAGCAGCAGCACGTGGCCCAGATAGCGTGTTGGTCCAAGAAGGATGGATGAAAGAATGTGGAACAGACTTGAAATCAACCCACAACCTGGAGTCAAGCCCAGATGAGTGCCAGCAGAATCCAGAAAACCAACAGATGCACAAGTGAGAAAAATGCGATGTGAGATTTTTGTGGTTATTTGTTGTACTGCAACAGCTGACTGATGTACTGCCTCTAGGCATCAAACTAGCCAGATACGGTATATAGGGGCCGTCTCATGATACACTATATAGGTGCAATGTAATAGGCAACCTCAAAATGTCCCTGATGCTAACAACATATGCCACAAGCCCCTGTCCCCTAAAAAGCCTTTTCAAAAACAACAACAAAAAAACGGGCTTGGTGTGGTAGCTCATGCCTGTAATTCCAGCACTCTGGGAGGCTGAGACAGACAAGTCACCTGAGCTCATGAGTTTGAGACCAGCCTGAGCTCGAGTGAGACCCTGCCTCTAAAAATAGCCAGGCGTTGTGGCGGGTGCCTGTAGTGCCAGCTACTTGGGAGGCTCAGTCAAGAGAATCTCAAAAGAGAGAGAGAAAATAAACCAAAAAAAACTAAAAAAGCCTATTTATTCAACAAGAAAATACTTACTGAGTCCCAATTGTGCATTTCTTATCCCTCTTTCACTGATGCATTGCCCCCTCAAAAGCACATGTACTGTTTGAGGGATTTTAAACTTAGTTAATGGCAATTCTTTAACATTAACACTATTTTTTTTTTGAGACATAGGCTTACTTGGTCACCCTTGGTAGAGTGCTGTGGTGTCTTAGCTCACAGCAACCTCAAACTCTTGCGTTCAAGCAATCGTTTTGTCTTAAGCTCCCAAGTAGCTGGGAATACAGGCGCCCACCACAGCAGTTGGCTGTTTTTAGAGATCCCCATCTCTCTCTCTTGATCAGTCTGGTCTTGAACTCATGAGTTCAGGCAATCCACCTGCCTCAGTCTCCCAAGTGCTGGGATTATAGATGTGAGCCACCATGCCTGGCCCTAACACTTGAACTTGATGCTACTCCAGGGTGATTCTCACAAACACATATAAAAGTTTCTTTTGGATTATAATCTGCATAGTCTTTTTGGCTTGCCTGAAGTTGGTCTAAAGAGATTAGCCAAATGTTTTTAAAATTATTAAAATAAGGAAAGACACAGTCAAAGTTAAATAGTACCTCGATATAGCATAATATGATAGTCTCCTTTGATCACTGCTGAAGTAAAGAAAAAAGAAATGAGGGCAGCGCCTGTGGCTCAGTGGGTAGGGTGCCAGCCCCATATACTGAGGGTGGCAGGTTCAAACCCGGCCCCGACCAAACTGCAACAAAAAATAGCTGGGCATTGTGGTGGGCACCTATAGTCCCAGCTACTCAGGAGGCAAGAGAATCACCTAAGCCCAGGAGTTGGAGGTTGCTATGAGCTGTGACACCACAGCACTCTACCCAGGGTGATAAACTAAGATACTGTCTCTACCAAAAAAAAAAAAAAGAAAGAAAGAAAAAAGAAGTGGAATGACTCAATTTAGTCTGAGAAAAAGGAAATGAAATAGCTTGCCATGGCAAGATGTTTTTTAATCTTCTGAGATATATTATCATTTCCGACTTTCCTAAAGGGATAATATCCCATCTGACTCGCTTCCCATCCCTTAATTAAAATGCTGATAATGGTTGTACCTGCTTAAAAAGTGATTTTAGCCAGAACCTATGCAGCCTATGCAGAAAAGACAAAAGATTTTTTACTCCTGTGATTTTTTTCTCTAGAAAGGAAAGGAGCTATGTATATGAAATTGTTTTCTGCTAAAAGATGACTGAATATAAGCAAATGTGTCCCCCAGTATTTTTCTTTGGATTTTAACCAATTTCCAACTTGACATGTTATTACCTTACTAGTTTAAAGTCTTTCCTGCCTTTCTTCAGTTTTCCAGGTGAAGAAATACAATGATTTATCCAGTACCTGATACTTAGCTTTATGATTTAGGATAGATGCTTTCTAATTTACACATAAATGCTGCATGTAACTTCTTTAATACATTATGGTATATAATAATGCTGCTGATTACTAAGCTGGACAGTTTTGAATGGTGGTGAAAGATAATGAAATTAGTAGCTAAATTTCCTAAATGTGTGGATTGTTCCCTATCTCTGCGAGAATGTATGGTGCTTGATTCCCAAAACATTAATTCAATGAGCAATTTACTGAATGTTTATTGCAAACACGGTGCTCAAATAGTAAAGACAATGGAGCAAGACTTTACGTTCTGTTCTTAAGAAGCTTAAGTTCTAGGGAGAAAAAAATATTAAGACCTATCTACAAAACAGAATTAAATTACAAGATATAATGCATGATTGAGTCACAAAGGAAAAGTCACTGAAGGAAAAGAAAGAATATATTTCAAGTTAAGAACATATTGTGCTAGTCAAAGACGACCAGAAGTCTGGACTTTATTCAGAAGACAAGCAGGAGTCATAAAATGCTTAAGGAGAGCAAGAACAGGATATAATCTGAATGATGGGAGAGTAACTGGAAGCATCTGAAAGATGGTTTGGAAAGGGAGAGAGATCAAAGACAGAGAAACAAATTAGAAAAGTATTCATAGGCCAAGCGCGGTGGCTCACACCTGTAATCTTAGCAGTCTGAGAGGCTGAGGCAGGTGGATTGCCCAAGCTCAGGAGTTCTAGACCAGCCTGAGCAAAGTGAGACCCTATCTCTACAAATAGAAAAACTAGCCAGGTATTGTAGCCAGCACCTGTAGTCCCAGATACTCAGGAGGCTGAGACAAGAGGATCACTTGAGACTCAGGGAGGGGCAAAGGGGGAAAGGAGGGAAGGAAAAAGGGAAGGAAGGTAAGTATTTAAATTGATTGTTCAGGTAATACTTGATGAGGGCTGAATTTGTGCAGAAGCAGCTGAATTGAAGAGTTTTGCTCTTTTTGCAATAAGCAAAACAAACCAACATTGGTTATTGTATTGGTGGTAGTGGGACATGGCTAAGGAAGGTAGAAAAAGGAAGAAAGTGTAGAAAATGTATTTGTATAGACTGGAAAATTAGAAGAGATGTTCTGATGATTCATCATGATTTCAGATTGGGTTATATTTTTATCCCTGGCTTTATCCAGAAGATGCCCAGGAGAGACACCTGGGCTAGAAATCCTGACTTAGAATTATCAAAGTAGCAGAAAACCAACAAATGAAAGGAAGGAGTGGCCAGGAAAAGTGAAGAAGAGCGAAAGGTTTGAGAGAGAATCTTCAAGGAAGGCTTGATGTGATGCACTGAGAAGGCTATCACATCACCCATGTGGTAATCAGGCATAAAACATCTAACCCGAATCTAACCACGAAGCTACCAGCAGGCCATTGCCATTGAGGAACATTCTGTAAAATATCTGGCCTGATTTCTTCTAAAACTTAGGCAGGAAAGATGTAAAGAGGCTGGGAAAGTGTTCTAGATTGAGTTTAGAGATGACCAAAAAATACAAAGCATGACCCTTCATTAGAATGACCAAAACCCAAAAAAGCTATAAAGAATGTTAACTGGTAGAATTGGGGGTATTCGGATTGAAAGTGTATATTAGAAAACAGTACTGTATCAGTGTTCATTTCCTCGGTGTGACAATCTTATTGTGATTATGTAAGAGAGTATCTTCCATCTTGGAAACTACTGCTGAAATGTTTAGAGGTGACGTGTCATTATGTATGAAATATAATCACTGAATAGGTCAGTGAAGTAAAAATAAACTAATCATTAAGCTATATACACACATAAATATGATAGATATGCACATAAGACATATATAGACTATATAAATACATGCTAACATGTAGATATACAAATAGGTATTAATCTAAATATGTGCAATATATTTAACAACACAATATAAATAGATGCAAAGCAAATGTAGTAAAATATTGAATTAATGGCAATGCGGCCATAAGTTTGAAATCATTCTAAGTAAAATGCTAGGGAACCGTTCTGCTGTAATCCTCAAATATACACAATAAAATTTATTTTTAGTATGGAGAGTTCTCAAAGAACTAAAAGTAGACCTACCATTTGGTGCTGCAATCCCATTACTAGGTATCTATCCAGAAGAAAAAAAGGACATTTCACCATAAGGACTTCTGCAGTGGAATGTTAATAGCCGCACAACTCATAATTCCTAAATTGTGGAATCAACCCTAGTGCCCTTCAACATGTGAATGGACTAATAAATTATGGTTTATGTATACTGTGGAATACTTCAGCCATAATAAAACTGAGATTTTGTATCTTTTGTAACAAGCTGTACTGATTTGGACAATATTCTCTCAGGCAAAGTATCACAAGAATGGAAAAAAAAGCATCACAGGTACTCAGTACCAATTTAAAACTAGTGGATTAACTACTACATGCTCACAGGACAGAAAATGTCAATTAAATTCAAATAGGGGTAGTGGGTAGGGGGTTGGGTAAGTTCCTACCAAACAGGCACACTACATGGCTATATGGCACAGTTCCTGGGTGAAAGACACAACGACAATGTGGACTTTAACCTTACGAAAGCAATTTATATAACCGAATCATATGTACTCTCATATTAACCTGAAATAAAAAAATAATTTTTTTTAAATCGGGGGAACCATTTAATTTTTTAAAGAAACTAATAAATGAATAAAATATGAAATGCTTTTAAAAAGAGTAATCTGGGCTTGGCACCCATAGCTCAATGGCTAGGGTGCCAGCCACATATACCAGGGCCTGGCAGGATTGAACCCTAAACAACAATGACAATGACAACCAAAAAATAGTCGGGTGTTGCAGCGGGTGCCTGTAGTCCCAGCTACTTGGGAGGTTGAGCCAAGAGAATTGCTTAAACCCAGGAGTTGGAGGTTGCTGTGAGCTGTGACGCCATGGCACTCTGCCAAGGACGACATACTGAGACTCTGTCTCAAAAAAAAAAAAAAGAGAGAGTAATCTGGTGGAAGGCTAGGAAGTCATGAGAAATAAGGAGTTGCTAGGAAGTGGCTCATGCAAGCCAAAAGCGGATACACTTTGCTAATTTCTATTTCTTTATTTCCTCCAATTCTACTTCCTTGCAATAGAAAGTAGGCTTCATTAGCACACTGTCTCAGTAAGAATTGTCTAGAACACAAGTGATCCACAGAGATTTATCAATGGTAAGTAAGTGTTCTATGATTTGAGGAAGTACGTAGACTATTGAGACAGATCACCTAACATGACTTCTATTTCACTCAAAAGAAAATCACTGGGGTTGTACATTTAAAGAATGCAGCTCTCTATCCAGAATAGGGTTCAGCAAATCCTAGCTTTATCACATCTCAAACCTTGGAAGCATGCGGACGCACAGTGCATTTAAACACCTGCATCTGTGTGCATCCTTCAACAAGATGGCTGGGTTTTTCCTCTTTGAATGAACTTGGCTTATGCAGTTCAAAAAAAAAAAACCTGTGAATTCAGTCTTTCCTTTCAGAGGACAAACGTAACAACATAGCTTATTTATTTTATATTGGCAGGTTATTTCTTTGCTCAGTGCAGCCATTGGAATATAGCACTTCTGTCCTGGTATTCAGTTCTGCCGTGATCATCTTGGCTCCACAAATCATCAGGACCACAGCCTGATGTGTACTTTAATTTGGGTGCGTTAACAGGCATGCTGCCTTGTTGCTAGCATTAACACCCTAAATAATTAATGTTTCTAAGCCAACAGGGCTCTGATTCTCACCACCAAAACATGCAACTGGGCAGTGCCTATGGCTCAAAGAAGTAGGGCGCTGGCGCCATATACTGGAGGTGGTGGGTTCAAATCCAGCCCTGGCCAAAAACAAAACAAAACTAAACTAAACTAAAACATACAACTTAGTTTCCTATGCTTTACTTACTTTCAAAAAAGGGGAAAAACCTAAAGTAGCAAACAACAGAGGTTCTAAAGATCAGTTATCTCCAGAATTTATAGACTTTGTAAGGGCATGCAATTTTTTTCAGGCACTGTGCTATCATTTAGAGTCCCAACAGTCCATTAACTAACTGTATTTGCATCCCATGTGGAGAAAGAGAATCTCGGGTAGAGATTGCCTTAAAATCACTGAGGTGGAGTAAAGTCAGGAAAACCACTGCAGATGTTTCCTCTTCCTTCACAAAAGAACCGAAACCTGGCTTTCCCACAAAGTTTAACTTCTCTGGAGAAGGATATGTGTCTGCCCACTACGCCAACTTCATCAGATGTGCTTTGAGCACCTTCTCTCCTTCATTAGGAATGCTAACCTCGGCACAGTGGTTAGGACGCCAGGCACATGCACGCGGGTTGGCAGGTTGGAACCGGCCTGGGCCAGCTAAACAATGACAACTGCAACCAAAACAGCTGGACATTGTGGCAGGCACCTGTAGTCCCAGCTACTTGGGAGGCTGAGGCAAGAGAATTGTTTAAGCCCAGGAGTTTGAGGTTGCTGTAAACTGTGACAGCATAGCACTCTACCGAGGGCAACATAGTGAGACTCTGTCTCCAAAAAAAAAAAAAAAGAAAGAAAGAAATGCTAACCTCTCAGAGCCCTCATTCCCCTTCCTCACCCTGGTCCTTCCCACCCTGGTCTACACCACCACTGTCACCGTTAAGGACCTCACCACCCTGGCCTCATGAACAGCACAACCCACACTCCTTGCCTTTCAATGATCTCCAGGTACACTCTTCAGCAGCTCACTGGGAGGCTACATTTTATTTATTTATTATTATTATTATTGAGACAGAGCCTAAAGTTGTTGCCCTGGGTAGAGTGCTGTGACATCACAGCTCACAGCAACCTCAAACTCTTGGGCTTAAGTGATTCTCTTGCCTCAGCCTCGCAAGTAGTTGGGACTACAGGTGCCTGCGAGCCACAATGCTCAGCTATTTTTTGGTTGTAGTTGTCACTGTTGTTTGGTGGGCTGGGGCGGGATTTGAACCTGCCAGGTCTGGTGCCCTAGCTGCTTGAGCTATAGGCGCTGAGCCAGAGGCTACATTTTAAACATAGGAGTTGCTTGAAATCATTTTCCCTCTATGATGTCCAAATTTTGAATTTTTCTGACTGTAATCTCTTCATCTTTCACTATAAAACCACACCCTTGACTCTTCCCTTCGGTCCTATCAATTTTGGTCAGGCACTCCGACTCTCTTTATTCTACTGTCATGGTAGATCTCAAGTATGAAAGGAATTCCTGAATACACCACAGTACCAGGCAAAAGAGACAAGAACTTATAGGTGTCTTCTTTTCTGTGAGGTAAGACTGACAAGGTCAAGTATAACCAGTTTAGGAATCAGGGAAAAGGCAGGCTAGAGCATGGAGCTGACTCACACTAGGCCTTAAGAGAGACGGAGGAATGAGGGGGATGTACCGAGTGCCTGTGGTGTTCATAAAACCCTCTATTGTCTAGTCTAGCCCAGCAGGAAAAACAATGAGCAGTTGGCTAGCAACCCTGTCGCAGTCGCTCATTGCCACCGTAAAATGCCTTGCTTGTTTTGACCTTTTATCATTTATAAAAGCTCGCCAACTCCAGCTTTCTCAGACCCCAGTCCTGGGAAGAGAACATTGCCAAAGAATGACACCAGTCCACGCTGACCATTTCTTCAACAAATGCATCTAACTTTACCTAAACCCTCCTTTTTACTTGGAAATGTTCCAAAAGCGTTTGCAATTTCCTTATTCCTCAACTCATTTTTTGAAATTCCCTAGTTCTTTTAGATAGAAGTTCTCCAACTTGTATTCTCTTGGCTAAAAATGCTTTCTCAGAAGTGCCTAATGCACTGACAGTGATCCCATGGACTGATTTGCTTTCATTTCCATTGAGTTCTCTTTGGCATTTGACTTTTTTTTTTTTTTTTTTACAGTTTTTGGCAGGGGCTGGGTTTAAACCCACCACCTCCAGCATATGGGGCTGGCGCCCTACTCCCTTGAGCCACAGGCGCTGCTCAGCATTTGACCCTTTGAACACAGTTTCTCTGTACCTACCTCTACTTCTCCATCCTTCATTACCCCATCACCCAAATGGAGGTCTTCCCTAAGGCACTGGATCTAATAAGTACCTACGTCACAGATCTCTTACTTCACACCTTCACCGTCAATCCTATGGTGAGGTTGGAGTTGAGACCCTCAGTCTCAACTCTCCCCAGCCTGCACACTCTTACCTCAGATATAGACCTATATTTTAACTTCTCTCCAGACATGACTTAGAAGACCTGCTGATTCCTCAAAAACATCATGTCCACCAATCAAAAGTTTCACTGTCTTCTTCCAACAAAATCCTCTCCTCTAATTTTATAGTCAGTCTCCAGGCCATGGGCAATCTGTTTTTAGGTAATAGTCTCACAGCCATCGCCCCCCACAGCTCCCAAGTACAGGCCCTCAGAACTCACATATCTTGGCCTTTGAAATCGCCTCTTAAACTGATCTTTCTACGTACTAAAAATTCTTACTTTGGACCAGATACAGCTGCTAATATATCTTTTGAGAAATTTCTTTTTAGATCTTTCTTACCTGGAATGTGATTTTCAGTGGCTCCTTGACACCAAAATGAGCCAAACGCTTCTGTCCAATATTCATGTCACTATAATGTGACTCCAGCTTTCCTTTACAGCTTTATTTTCTCCTCTCTCCTGCTTGGACCCTAGCTTTCTACTGAAGTGGATGATTGGCTATTTCTCACCCTGGCCCTACATGTTCACTTACACTATTCCCTCTTCTAGCTATGTTTGGTCCCTACTCCATCTTTTGGAACCCTTCACAGATATCAAACGGTTGTAAAGCCTTCCGTGGTTTCCAAAGTAAACAGTACTTTGATGCTACTCTGCATTATTGTGAATCATGGAAAGGCTGGCTCTTGGAGGGCCATCACTGTGTCCTCTCTGAGGCATTTATGACAGTGCACTGTCCAGAACTGGTATTAGATAATTTAGCTGATGAGTTGAACCTCTGAGCAAACATTTCACCATCCCCAGATCTTGAGATAACAAAATCTGGGAGAGATTAAGACACTCACCCATGGATTCTGAAGTTTGACTGCCGACCACTCGAAGCAGCATGGGCTGACTGCTGTCTGACCTCTGTAGAGAGGTAGAAGGAGAGGACACCGTTGTCCCATTCACCTTGGCTTCTGCCTGGGGCTAAGGTATCCAAAAGGAAGCAGAATTATTTTTTCATGCTAAACACTCAAATATACAGTTATAAAAATATTACATATAGAAATTCAGGTATTATAGATACTCAAGACTCAGAAATTTTGACCCTCTCTACTTAGAAATCTGAAGATTGTTGAATCTGGGCTATTACACTGTTGACATGATCTATGGATATTGTCTTTGTATCTGAATTGTGTCCCCTTGTAACTGTGAGAAAAACCTAAAAGGTACAGTGGAATGAAACTATAAATCATCAGACTAAACAGCTGAACAATTTAGGAGGTCATGTGAGACTGGTGAAACCATGTGAGATCTCCAAAATGTAATGGAAAAATCCATATTTTTGTGAAATATTAAGTAACAAGATAGAACATATCTCAAAGTTTGAAATTCTCAGAAAGCCATAACCATGTCCACATACAGCCTATTGCAATGTAACATCTTGCTAGGTTTTCAATGGAGGCTTAAAAAGTTATGTGTTGGGAATTATAAGAAGGAAAAAATATCAACGGTATACCATAAAATACAAATGAAGACAGTTATCATTTCCACAGGCAAAATTTTCACTCTTGGAAAACTAGTGGAAATCTTTAGGCATTTTTCCCTAACATGTATTTCAAGCTGGTCAATCAAAAAACATTTTGCTAGGAAACAATCTTGAACAAATATTAAAAAAACACACCTGTTTTCTTCTTCTTCTTCTATCCTGTGATACCTTGTACTTTACTGGGCACATACCAAGCACTTAAGAATTGATCCCTGTTATACATACAAAAAAGGGCTGTGAGTTCTATGTTTTTATTCTGTTTAAGAGGGGGCAATGGATATTTGCAAATATCCCATCTCTCCTTACTTGTTCCAGCAGCTGCCTTAGCCTATGTAACTGTGACTCCAGCTGTTTATTGTGGTCTTCCAGGATCTGCATCCTGGCTTCCAGGCGGCCTTTGTGTTGACGCAGTAGCTTGGCCTCAGCAATGAGCTCAGCATCCCGAGGACTCTGCGGAGAGGTGGGCATCATTTCAGGAGGGGAC
>CAUYTI010000754.1:0-20193 GCA_963575145.1 Galago senegalensis | reverse complement strand
CCCACTATGCCATTCCTTCCCTAGCTAGCCCGACTCCTTCCGGTGGGATCCCGTCTGTCTTTCCAACTTTCCATGAACCCACTATGCCATTCCTTCCCTAGCCCGACTCCTACCGGTGGGATCCCGTCTGTCTTTCCAACTTTCCATGAACCCACTATGCCATTCCTTCCCTAGCCCGACTCCTACCGGTGGGATCCCGTCTGTCTTTCCAACTCTCCATGAACCCACTATGCCATTCCTTCCCTAGCTAGCCCATCTCCTACCGGTGGGATCCCGTCTGTCTTTCCAACTTTCCATGAACCCACTATGCCATTCCTTCCCTAGCTAGCCCGTCTCCTACCGGTGGGATCCCATCTGTCTTTCCAACTCTCCATGAACCCACTATGCCATTCCTTCCCTAGCTAGCCCGTCTCCTACCAGTGGGACCCCCTCTGTCTTTCCAACTCTCCATGAACCCACTATGCCATTCCTTCCCTAGCCCGTCTCCTACCGGTGGGATCCCGTCTGTCTTTCCAACTCTCCATGAACCCACTATGCCATTCCTTCCCTAGCCCGTCTCCTACCGGTGGGATCCCGTCTGTCTTTCCAACTCTCTCTCTTCTATGTGCCTGAAGTATCCAGAAGGTCTATGCTGCAGGTGGCCTTCTTTCCCTCTTCCTATATAGTCTCACTGGGATAATATAACCTTTAAAACGTCAGTTATTTTTCATACGCTAGAGATAGTTATTTTCATTCTAAAGGTTTCCCTGCACTGTAACATCTTTTTATGGAACATTAGCAGTAAATTTCATTTCCATCTTAGGTCTGACTAACCTAAAAGAGCATGACTCGATCATCATAGATTGCAATTTTTTTTTGATTGCAATTTTTTTAACTTACATTTATATCCCACTTTTTCTTTCACAAATGATTAAAAAACAGGTTTACAAAGAAATGAAAGCACAAGAAGATAACATAAAATTTTAAATTTCAAGCATAAAGCCAAGAGAAGGCCTTAAAACGAAGTTGCAACTGAGGCCAAAAACTAGCAATCACTTACATGCATGCTTTACACCCTTAATTTGTTCCAAAAATATACGGTGGAAGGTATCAAAACAGTGCTATCGCCAAAATACAAAATAATTCTGGAGAAAGGAAACGTTTATCTTTTATGCAGCACCCATCTTAAAAGAGCATCCTCTCTAGACAAAAGACACATACGTCCATGTGCGTAAATACATACATGTACGTGGGCACTTAGGTATATATAAGTGTGTATACAACATGGATATATGTATATTTACATAGTATATTACCACCTATACTAATAGACTGCCAAAGATAGCTGACCATTAAAATTGCAAAAGATTTTTTTTTATATAGATACCTCCAAAGTAACTTTTCCATCTTCACTTTATTAATATACATTAGCTCACCTGAGAATTTGATAGGATTATGTAAGAAATTATGAGTTACACAGTGTTATGAATTGTTGAAGATTTAGCACAAGAGACCGCTAAGGTTTCCAAATTAAATCATGTTAACGCCAATATACTCAACTACGAGGAGCAGGAGACAGTCAAAACATTTGGAAAGCATAATGGAGGGGACAGTGATTAAAGTTAGTTAACAAAAAAAAAGTTAAGAGTACATTAATGCAGACACAACATATCAAATCCTGAGCCAACAACAGCTAAAAAGACAAAGGTGAGAAACATCAATAGTTGAGGTCAAAATCAGGATTTTCTTTAAAAGGCATAAAAAAAATTAAGTGATTTCACTTCATAGCATTGATTAGGCTATGCTGGCTCTCAATTGGCACTCAATAATTATTTAAGTGAAGATACAGTTGGGTTTTGGCTAATCCCTTTGGTACCCCTTCCCTATGTTTGAGAAATGAACCTTGGGAGAAGGAGATGGACAAAGCCCAATTCCCAGGACAGAAACAAAAACACTCAGGATTTTCCTGCTTCTTTTCTTTGCTCAAGAACAGACCACTGCGTACGTTAGCCCCATACAGGACACTACTTAGCCAATGCAGATTCTTCCTATTTTCCCTGTTCCCTAACACTCTTTGCTATCTCTATTTCTATTATATTTACATTTCATGAGAACTATACATCTGTCTGTCTCTCACGCTGGACCACGGGCAGGGCCATGTTCCGTCCATGCTTAGTGTCTAACACCACACCTGGCACATGAACATCTGGGGAGTGAGGGAATAACAAAGGGATGAACGGGCGGAGGGGCTGGATGGTATCAGCCATTCAAATTCCTGGAAACATTTTCCAGCTTAGGTTTGATCCTTTTCTTCTCTTTTTACTCATTTCTGCAGACAAAGCCACGGTCTATTTCTTCCAACTAAGATTTTAAATCCTCATCAAAACCCACACAGAACAGGTACACTGTTGCATCTTCTCCCTTTACCAAGCAAGCACACACCCTTTTGAGGTTTCCTAAAGGTTTTTTTCCCTGCAAAAAGCAATGTGGAAAATAGGCAGAGTGAAAACAATAAAGAGAGGAAAATTAAGATTCAAAAACTTAAAGCGCTGCTTCTAGGTCCCCCCTCCCTTCTTACATCCTCGTATGCCCCCAACTTCAGCTCATGGTAAATTGCCAACTGGGATGCCTTATAAAATAATAACAATCACAAAATAACAGGGATTAATAAATAATGATACATGCTATGTGGTAGACAATGTGTTAAAGAATATACAACAACCCTAAGCAGTAAGTTGTGCTCTTACCCTGAAATCACAAATGAAGACTCTGCTTTAGGGCAGCACCTGTGGCTCAGTGAGTAGAGCACTGGCCCCATATACCAAGGGTGCTGGGTTCGAACCAGACCCCGGCCAAACTGCAACAAAAAAATAGCCAGGCTTGTTGCGGGTGCCGGTAGTCCCAGCTACTAGGAGGCTGAGGCAAGAGAATCACCTAGCCTAAGAGCTGGAGGTTGCTGTCAGCTATGACATCATGGCACTCTACTGAGGGAGACAAAGTGAGACTCTCTCTCTTAAAAAGAAGAAAAAAAAGAAGACAACGACTCTGCTTTAGGAAAACAAGTGTCTACCGGCCCAAAAATAATGTGATGGAAATGTAACCAGAGAAGATATAACTTGATGCTTTGGTACACTACTTAAAATAATTCTTCTGTCAACAAACTAGCAAGTTCATTCATTCATGTATTCATTCATTCCCTCACTCAGTATTTAGTACACATTTACCATGTGCCAGGCAGTGAGGCCATCAGAATATCATTATAAGATATACTAACTGTATATGGAGGGCTCAGAGCTCCAAAGAAGCAAACCAGGAGCCAACATGCTGTGAGAGGATCAGGTGGATGGAACAAGCATTGCACAGCTCTATGGGGGGGAGGAGGCGTGAGCACCAGGAGCACGGGGGCCAACAGCCAGGAAGCATCACCAGAGACAGGCTGGTTGACCAAGGTGACGCAGCACGAGGAGCACGGGGGCCAACAGCCAGGGAGCATCACCAGAGACGGCAAAGGACCAAGGTAACAAGGATTTCAGAAACTTCTTAAAGGACTGTGAGCTCTTTTCTAAGAGCTATGGAGAGCCACCAAAATGTACTAAGGAGGACTACAAGAGATTAAATTATCAGATCTGGAGTCAGATGGAGAAATTGAAAGCAGCAAACTGAAGCTCAAAGCACCTAGCTAGGTGACCATGGGGGCTTGCAGAGAAAAGGTGGCTGCACTGAGGAGATGTGGACAAGATGGGAGATATTTAGAAGGTCAGGTCTACTGAACTCAGTTATATAACACTGATGACAGTACTCAAGGCTGTGGACATGGACGAAATCAACATGGAAAGAAAAGAACGGTCCAGCATGCAACCTAGCAGAACTCAGACACTGACCGGCCTTGTAAAAGAGGCTGCATTTGCAAATCGAACTGCTAGAACTGCGCAGGGGCACCTAAAGAAGTGGGGGAAACAGGGAGTGGAGCGCTAAGGGAAAGGGTATTTTAAGAAGAAAAGAAGGCTTAGTACTGGGAAGCTAGAGCCTTTAAAAACATCCATCGGAAGTCATGGGTGACACTAGAAGAAATGTTTAGTGAGTTAGAGAGTCAGAAACCAGATTAGCACGAGCTGGGGATAAATATGAAGGGAGAAATGAAGACGGAGGAGATGTGTCTTTTGAGGAGATTTTGCAGTTTTTGGCCAGGGCTGGGTTTGAACCCACCACCCTCAGTATATGGGGCCGGCACCCTACCCACTGAGCCACAGGCACCGCCCTTTTTTTTTTTTTTTTTTTTCCTTTTGGCCAGGGCTGGGTTTGAACCTGCCACCTCCAGCATATGGGTCTGGCGCCCTACTCCTTGAGCCACAGGCGCCTCCCCAGCACCCTTCTTTTGAGGAATTTAGCCTTGAAGGAAAGGAGTGATATAAGGTAAGTAGCTGGGGGGGGGGGGGGCACAGAGTTAAGGAAGGGTAGCTTTGTTTGTTGTATTTATTAAGACACCTCAGTGTGCTTAAAACCAATGACAAAGATCTTTGGAAGAAAAAGTTGAATTTTACAGAAGAAAGGAGGTTTCTGAGGCACTAAGATGAGACCCAGAGCACAGCAGGAGGGGAAGGGAAGCTTTGGAGAGGTGGAGGGAGGACTCCAGGGCTGACCAAGAGCAAAGCCAGTGAGGATGGCGGGAATGAGGGAGGTTAGTATCTTTGGTAGCAAAAAAAAAAAAAAAAAAAAAAACTTTCTGCTTATCAGCTTCAGTTTTCTCTGTTAGCAGGAGATTACAGTGCTAACAGTGAGGACAGGTGGCAGGAGGAAGGAGATGGGAGGGAGAGGAGTAAATAACAGGTCTGACAATTAAGTCTGTGAACTTGGCATTGCGTACCTAACGTTAACAGCCCTGTGTAAACAACTCGGTAAGGTTTCATAGCTTTGGTATTTCAGTGTCTCACAGCTGTGTTCATGTTGACATCTGGTGGTGTCCTGTAGAGTGGAGTTCATTATCGTTGTTGCGTGTTTTGTGTGCCATCACAAGAACGTCAGAATTTGAATTAGAGAAACAAAACGCTTGTTCGTTTGTGCATCAAAGCTGTCAGCTGACTGTGAGAAGCACAGCAGACCAAGGTAACATTGATAAAATACAGGAAAATTTTAACTGTTTAATTTTAATTTTTTTTATCTTGGGCAATAACTTACATCTGTTACATCTCACACTCTCTGTGAGGGAGTTTTTAGCCTATTTGTTTAGTAAACAAATAACTACTTTGGAACAACGTAGTTTCATATTCAATGGATCAAGCCCCCAGTGGCTTTTCTCTTTACCTGGAGATAAAGGAAATATTAAAAGGAAGATATTTTGATGACCTTTAGGACATTAAAAGTAATGTCCTAAACAGCTGCTTTGATTTCCAGGAAAAGGGTTCCAAAATTGCTTGTAAGGGTGGACTAGGACCTGGCATCAGTGCATAGCTTCCCAAAGGAAGTACTTTGAAGGTGACTTGGTGATATTCAGCAATGAAGTATGTAGCACTTTTTCTAGTATGAGTTCCCAAACTTAATTGTCATATCTTCATGTTAGGTGTGACATCTATTCATGTTAGGTGTGACATGAATAGAAAAGAACTACTGGTCAGACCCATTGAAGGCTGAAGACGGTAAGTTCTAGGGAAAGCAGTCTATCCTGAAGCTGACTGTGGTGTGCTTCCCTGCCGGGCACACACACAGACAGGGCCCATGGCCGGGTACACACACACAGACAGGGCCCACGGCGGGGCGCATATCAGCTCAGTCTTTGCTGGGAAGAGAGCATAGACTGAGCAGTTTGCAAGGAACTGAAACCAGATTCTGAGGAAGTTTAAAAAAAAATTTTTTTTAATCCACACCATTTACCTAAAGATCATTCTTATAACACACTCCATGCTCCAAAACACAACCCATACACAGACACGTGAAGCCACACAGGCCACTGCTCATCTCACACAATGAGAATACGCATCCCATACGCCTCCCTTATCCTGTGATAGCACAGCAGTTACCACAACAAATTCCTGAGGATGACTGTTCTGATGAAATCATGTTCAGGCTTAGCATACTCTGACTCTTCTCACTGGTACAAAAAGTACCTCACCTTACACTCCTCCCCCAGGAAAAATCTGTAACATGAGCCTCTCCTCTCCCCCAGCAAATAAATCTGAACGTGCAGGAGACGCGTGCATAGTTGCGTAACTGGTACAGGCATGCCTTTTTTGCTCATATTTGGGCACAGATTATTGAAAGAAATAAAACTAAGCACTGCCAAGGTAGCGACAAGATGCCAGCCTAGGTGTGGTGGCTCATGCTTGTGTTCCCAGCACTTTGGGAGGCCAAGGTGGAAGGATCCCTGGAGGCCAGCAGTTTAAGACCAGCCTGATCAAGAGTCAGACCCCATCTGTACAAAAAGCAGAAAATTTAGCTGGGTGTGGTGACATATGACTGTAGTTCCAGACACTTGGGAGGCTGAGGCAGGAGGATGGCTTGAGTCCAGGAGTTTGAGGTTGCTGTGAGCTATAGATGACACCACTGCACCTTAGCCCAAAAATAAATAAAAATAAAACCTAGATGTCCCAGCTTACTTTATATAGTCTCTTTTTTCCCTAGGAAGTGATTCTATTATAGCGAGGCAGAGAGCAAAGATTATAAACACTATAATGCATAGCAAGCTTTGTTAGTACTTTAGGGTTAGAATCTAACAACATCGATAACTGCAAGATACTTAATGAATTACAGCTCTCACTTCACAGAGAATAAAAAACTCCACAGCAGCCTCATGGACTTAATGTGTTAATCAATAATACTGATTTTCATAAGGAATATTCCTTGAGTATCCTATATTTCACTGAACTGATAAGAGTGGAGTTTAAGTAAACCCTGGGGATAACTCCTCCCTCCCCCCAAAAGGAGGAGTCGTCAATTTATTTGGTAGAAAATTGAAATCTTAAACTATTTCACATCATAGAATAAGATGATCAATGTGAATAAACAAGTCAAAATTAAAGAAGTGTTCAAACAAGTAGGTGAGCCTATCAAAGACTAACAGATGGCGAGACATGGGCCGGTTGCTCCTGTAACGTAGAAGAAACCAATACAACACATAGGTAAGAGAATGCTGAGGGGAAACATGATAAAAAGAAGGACAAGTTAGGTTCACAGCAAAGACAGCCTTGACTGTAGCCCATCTTTTCTGAAGCTGTACAGTGTATACTCTGCTTTAGTGGATCAGCAACGGCATATGGGGAGGAAGGGAAACTAATGTTTATCACATGCCTAAGTCTCTGGCATGATGACAAGCACTCTGTAATATGCTATCTCAAGACAGCTCCACTGCTGGTATTATAACTTTTTCAATGATCACATAACTCTGAAATTTGCCAATTTATTTAGTCCATTTTTCCCCTCACACATGTGTATTCAGACTAACAGCTTGCACATCAAACAGAAGGAAACATGGCCTGCAGTTTCTGCTCTGACACTCTATAAAAGCAGAAAAATAATTTTATGAATAAAGGGGCAAAGTAGAAGAAGAGAGAATGGGCTGGGTGCAGTGGCTCATGTCTGTAATCCTAGCATTTTGGGAGGCTGAGGTGGGAGGATCACTTGACAGATCACAGAAGTTCAAGACCAGCCTGGTCAAGAGCAAGACCCCATCTCTACTAAAATAAGAAAAATTATTCAGGCGTTGTCGTACATGCCTGTAGTCCCACCTACTCAGGAGGCTGAGGCAGGAGGATTGAGTGAGCCCAGGATTTTGAGGTTGCAGTGAGCTATGATCATGCCACTGTTCTCATGCCCAGGCAACAAAAGCCAAGACCCTGCCTCCAAAGAAAAATAAAGAAATTAAATTAAATTTAAAAAGAAAGAAGAATAGAAAACAACTGAGGTTTAGACCTGCTAAAATATAATTAACAATCCAGAAACTGTTTCTTTCTCAAAAGCATGAAAGGAAACAGTATAAAAGGAGTATACATCAGAATAACCCTTTCTGGCAGACAAGTCTTGCAGAATTGCTATCTGCAACTGGCAGTAATGTGTCTTAAAATTTTAAAAGTAATATCTGCTGACCCAATAGTTCCACTTCTAGGACCTTATCCTACAGACATATTCACGTATCTGCACAAAGACCAAGTTCAATACAACATTTACGACAGCAAATAACAATATAATGTCCGTCAATAAGCTGCTACAAACAAACATAAATAAATAATGTTACATTCACAGAACAGAATACTATGAATCATTTTTAAAAATCACACATGGGAGAGAAAGCAGGCTGAGGGTAAGGAGCTGTTATCAGGTTTACCAGGTTTCCATGAAGAGGACAGCCAGCCAGAGGAGCCATGTTCCTGTTATGGTTGTGTTACTTTGTCAGTATTTTGCCTCAAAAATGGAAGTAGGAGAATGCAGGCTGTACCTGACTTCATATCTAGAAAGATCTACTTTATACAGTAACAGGAAACTTAGTATCACAGAGAATTTCTATAAATGAATCTGAATAAGAAGGGCACAAACATAGAAAGAAATATATGCAGGTATTTCTTTAAATACTTATGTGCCAAATTATAGGCTCCAAACTGCAAGTGAAAACGCACAGACACAATAAAAACAGTCACTGGACGTGGACACTGACTCTTATACCTCAGTTGGAGGCAGATACATTACATTACCAGCAGTAATGTAGCCTTAGCTCATCGAGGATTTTAAAATGTAATAGTAGTTAGAAGTTATCCATTATCCGTTTCTGCTCTCTTAGCTCAGTCATTTTGAGCTCACTTGCTACGATAAATAAGCAATTTGATTTTGCCTCGCAAACTGAAATATGAATGCCAGTTACTAGTATAATAACACATACTGCGCTCGGAGGCGCGCGCTCTCTCTCTCTCTCTCACTTCTGGATTCTGCAGCTTGAAGGCAAAAGGAAAAGAGCCACCTACTCAGCATTAATCCAACTTCCTATGGGAACTTTTCAGACCCTAAAGGGGCTCCTCCCAGTATCAAACCAGTCCAATCCAGTTTAGCTTCTAAGGTGTGACCGAACCCAAGCCTGTGACTGAATCACCAGCCTCCAGGTCATACAAACAAGATGACTCTGACCACAGCCTTAAAGTCTAATCTTGCCAATTACAGCATCTTTAAACATTTAATATGATAAACTATGATGGCCCATTATATTCTTATTCAAAATGCAAACAATGAACAAAATAATTGCTACCCAACTTCATACTCCGACAAGCGAAACGTTCCTGGCTGCTTAACTAGAAAGCATTTAAGTGGCATGCTCCTGCATACAACCTAGTCCCGAAAGTCTGAGTCTTACGTGGCTCATATATTTAAAACATGCCTAAGAAAAGAATGCCAGGAGCTTTGAAAGGCTTACCAATAAATTGAAAACAAGAATAGGACAAGCAGAAACTACTGAGCAGAAATAATCTCTTTCAAACACACACCTCCCAGCATTTTAAACATTTCAGTCGTGACATACTCAGTGTCTTTCCATATCGCCACCTCAGATTTGCAGCACCCTCCTGCACATTTTGCACTGTCTTTCTGGCAGACGGGCACATATTCATGTTCATGCCTGCTCGAGCAGACGTGATTTTGCACTGAGCAATACTGGGTGCTGCTGTTTGGGAATCTGGCTTTTGTCGATGTTCTAGGGTGGATATCCACTTGGAGATAGAAGCCACAAGTCAGAGGCTGAACTGCAAGCTGGAAGTCAGAACCTTTATCAATCCCCGAGAGTAACAAGTTCCCGAGCACAGCCTTCAGTAAGAGCATAGCTGAACCCTCTGCTCTTGACATCGAGCTCTCAAGAACATGAAATGTCAAAAATTTCATTCTTCCATGTTGACCCTAACTCTTTTTTGGTTTGTTTTTGAGACAGACTCTCACTTACTCTGTCACCCAGGGCAGAGTGCCATGGCGTCATCCTACCTCACAGCCACCTCAAACTCTTGGGACTCAAGTGATCTTCTTTCCTCAGTCTCCTAGGTAGCTGGGACTGACTACAGCTATGTGCCACAATGCCCGGCTAGTTTTTCTACTTTTAGTAGAGACGGGGCCTCGCTCTTGCTCAGTCAGGCTCGTCTCGAACTCCCGACCTTAAACAATCTGTTCATCTCTGCCTCCCAGAGTGCTGGGATTACAGAATCGAGCCACCACGCCCATCCCTAATTCTTGGCGATACATTAATCCACTGTGTTTAGAGGCTACTGCTGGGGTCCCTTGCCTGTTGACTCTCAATTAATTCTACTTCAGCCTCTCTTGCTTTTGAGCTACTTACTCACCAAATATTTTTGTGACATCCCTTTGATCTACGTTCATCAAATACAGTATTCCTTGTTATTCTTTTGAATGAAAATTAAGGTCAGGTTAGGGGAAATAGTGAAGCTTATTTAGCTAAGATCTCTTACCAGTTGCGGTTTTCGGTAAAAAGAATTTGTAACACTTTAAAGAAACTTTAAACTATGTAAACAAAACAAGCAGAAACTAGTCAAGATCTGTGGTATTTTTATTTGAACCTCTTCCGCTGAAAACTGAGCATAACAAATAGAAGTTCCTAGACAGAATTAGGAACAGACTTTTCTAACACAGGTTTAATGGGAAAACATAATGTATTTATCAGTGACCTATTTAAATAGAAGCTATAGAACTATCCCGTGGAAGCTTCCCACTAAATCATATTACTTTTTCCTTCTTATTACCAATGATATAATCCAGGCCCTTTAAGGATATCCTCTTTAGGAGAATATGACAGGCTAAAACTACACAACAGCTCATCTGCAATTTTGTTCTTACTCATTCCAAGTGACTTAACGTTCTTTTCCCTACTATTTCCCTACCTTTTTTTTTTCTTTTTTTTGAGACAGAGCCTCAAGCTGTCCCCCTGGGTAGAGTGCTGTGGCATTACAGTTCACAGCAACCTCCAACTCCTGGGCTCAAGCGAGTCTCCTGTCTCCGCCTCCCAAGTAGCTGGGACCACAGGCGCCCGCCACAACACCGGGCTATTTTTTGGTTGCAGCCGTCATTGTTATTTGGCGGGTCCGGGCTGGGGATTCGAACCCGCCACCTTAGGTGTACATGGCTGGCGCCTTAGCCGGTTGAGCTATAGGCGCCGAGCCTTCCCTACCTTTCTTATGAGCTGTTGCTGATAATCTTTTCATAGATGGCTAACTCGTACATTAAGCAACTAATAGTATCCTTAATTTCCTACAAGGGACCAAGACCTCAGTTGGTGCTATTCATTTTGCCATTTCTTATGTTCATCTTCTGTATCTTTGCTGAATATTGTTCATCTTCACGATTGCACTATCACAATTGTTCTGGTCGACAGTGCCATTTCTGAAATCTAGTTTTTGCCAAAAGGAAACTTTATAAGAGCTACACGGAAGTGTGTGCAGATGATGTTAATCCAGAGCCCTTATCCCCATTATTTAACAAGTGTGGAAAGTCAAACGGCTGAGTTACCTTTTGAGCCTCAGGTTTTTTAGTGATAAAAATGGAGTCACGATCTATTTCATAAGATTGTGATAATTTTACAAGCTAGCACATATTCAAAACAGCTAGGATGGAAACTGCTAGAGAATCAATATTCTACATATGTTTCTTGGGTTCCTATGTTGTGACAGTCACTTTCTTTGACCTTCATAGATCACTACCCCTTACTGTATAAATTTCTCTTTATTTCATATAATAGTTCCATTAAGAAACATGAAAATTAGGCCAGGCATAGTGGCTCACGTCTGCAAACCTAGCACTCTGGGAGGTGAAGATACGCGGATTGCTTGAGCTCAGGAGTTTGAGACCAGCCTGATCAATAGCAAGACCCCATCTACTAAAAACAGAAAAACTAGCTGAGGGTTATTGTGGGCGCCCATAACCCCAGCTACTGAGGAGGCTAAGGCAAGAGGATGGCTTGAGACCAGGAGTTTGAGATTGCAGTGAGCTATAATGACACCACGGCATTCTACCCAGGGTGACAGAGTGATATTCTGTCTCAAAAAAACAAAATAAAATAATGGAAAAAAGAAAAGAAAGAAACATGAAAACTAAAACATTTTCTCTGGAAAATTTTAGAATACAGAATACAAAATACTGCTTACTGGGGTTAACAAACATTCTTTTTATTTTCAAAATACATAGTCTATGTGGGAACACTAATAAAAATGTGCTAGATAATCCAAATTAATAATTTGATTAATAACATTTAACCATACAGGCCAGGTAAGGTGGCCCATGCCTATAATCCTAGCACTCTGGGAGGCTGAAGCAGGAATTTGAGACCAGCCTGAGAAAAAAAGAAACTCCTGTCTCTACTAAAAACAGAAAAACTAGCCAGGCGTCAAAGCAGGCACCTGTAGTCCCAGCTACTCAGGAGGCTGAAGCGAGGAGATGCTTTGAGCCCAAGAGTTTGAGGTTGCTATGAACTATGATGCCACTGCACTCTACCCAAGGTGACAGAGTGAGACCTGTCTCAAAAAAAAGAATAAAACTTAACAATATAACTCACACTAATATAAAATATGAAGTATGCTATTTCTGTTTCAGATCAATAGTTCTGAATCTTCAGAAAACATGATATATAAAAAATTTACTAAATCACTTATTACAAATAATATTGGTTTACTTTTATTTTTTATTACTATTAGTTTTTGAGACAGAGTCTCAGTATGTCGCCCTCGGTAGAGTGCCGTAGCGTCATAGCTCACAGCAACCTCAAACTCTTGGGCTTAAGCAATTCTCTTGCCTCAGCCTCCTGAGTAGCTGGGACTACAGGCGCCCACCACAACGTCCGGCGATTTTTGTTGTTGCAGTTGTCATTGTTGTTTAGCTGGCCCAGGCTGCATTTGAACCCGCCAGCCTTGGTGTATGTGGCTGGCACCATAATCACTGTGCTATGGGTGCCAAACCACTGATCTACTTTTAAATGAAAAATGCTATATACTATCCTTCTGATCTTCAGAGAAATATCTCCTATTCTATAGAGTGTGCAAACCTGCTGTATTAAGGGCAGCAATCAATGATTTTGACCCTGCTGAGCCCTCACTCCCTCTTACACGTCTTTTCAACCAAGTGCGTTACGTGATTAGAGTTTGTATTTGAGCTGAAACTAAACTCGCTGTGCCACCTCAGATATTTGTTATTATAGAAGCCAAATAAAATCCATATAAACAATGAAATGTTTATCCAAATAAATACAGAAATAAATCCCAATTATATGGCTATGTTTCCATAGCAAATCCAAATTATCACAAAATGTATGGGAATAATAATCAAGTAAAAAAAATTGTTAAATAGAACATGATTCTCTAAATGTGACTATTACTGTCTAATATCCCCAAATCTGTTCATGGTAATAATTCAATCGTTTATAACTTTGTCTCTTTTGTCTTTAGAGCAAATCAAGACACTCAACAGTAAGAAATGTCTCGCAGTTCAACCTTCTTCATTTAAGAGGCAGAAAAGTACTCCATTACATTTTTAAATAAAGAAAGGCCTAAGAAATTAAAATTTCTTCACATGCTAGAGGCAGAAAAGTACTCCATTGAATTTTTAAATAAAGAAAGGCCTAAGAAATTAAAAATACAGTTCTACAGATAAAAGGTGTCTACTAGCGAAAGAAACCACTTTAATATTTTATTATTTTTTGAGGATATAAAAGTATAAGTTTATTTTATGTTAGAGAAAGAGAAAGAGATAAGAAAGAGAAAGAGAGAAAGAAGAGAAGACAAAGCAGGGAGTTAGAGACAGGAAGAAAGGCAGAATGCCAGCCCCCAGTAATATTTTATGAGACACAGAATAACTTAACAGAACTTCAACCACAAAGAAATCCTGTAAAAACTTCAACCTGACAGCCGGTATATTTACCATGAATTCTAACAAAGGAAAGCAAAGCAAACTAGGAAGACTGAAGTTCAAAGTTAAAGCTAGATGGTTTTCTAAAAAGACCACTGCCAAAAGAAAAGTTCAAAACAAATAACATTTGCAAGGTTCAAATTCTCACCTGGAGCAATAAAAGCTCCGTAACATCAAATTCTCCCAAGAAATGTTCAGATCTTTGACATACACAGTAAGTTATTTGAGTACTTAAGAGAAAAATGCACGGCATACACACACACACACACACCAATTTGTACTTAGAATTCTTCCTGAGTATTAAAGAGACAATTGTCCACAGACCATTGTTTTATTTCAGAAGAATAGCTGGGCTTATTTCTGCCTAAAAAACTTCAAAGAATAGAGCACACTTTCAAAGATAACATTGTGACATACATCCTTTAGGTATCACAATCAAAACATTTTCATTCAAAGGCCACAAAGATCTTATCATCTCATATATAGAATGCGTCCAGCTACACAGACGTGGACAGCCTCAAGTTTGAAGTCACCTGGGAAGTGCAGTGTGAGGGTGGCCGTGTCTGTAATCACTAAACCTTCTTGGCACCGTTACTCAAAAAGATCTTGTTCTTTACTTAACACAAGTGTAGGCAAGTTGATCTTAGTTTTTCTTTTCAGTTCAGAAATTTACACCCACCTCTATTTAAATGTTGTTCCACCAAGAAAGAAGCCTATTACACCATTTAAAGATAGGGACTCTTGGGGGTGGATATACAGGGGATTCATTACAGAGATGTTGAAATTTCCAAAATAAGAAAAAGTGAAAGAAAAGGAGAAGAAAGGAGGAATAAAAGGAAGGCATACAGGGTAAGGTGAGAGAGAGTGGAATATGGAGCCACACAGGGCAGGGTTTGAACCTTAGCTCTGTAACTTATTTGCAGTATGACCTTGGTAAACCTAAGGCTTCTCACCTGCAAAACTGGATAATAACAGCTACTGCTTTATGGACTTGTTAGGAGATTTGAAGGAGGAGAATATATATACTATCTGTCCACACTGTATATGTACGTATTATATATATAGGATGGACATAAAGTTCGTACACAATTTAAAACAGTTGTAACTTTTGCACATGTAACAAATTAGTTATAGGCAATAGTCGTAACAAATTAGTTACATATGCAATAGTTGTAACAAACTGCACATGAACTTTATGTCTACCCTGTATAATTTTTTATATATGTATCACTTAAAAAGAATGCCTTACAGGCAAAAAATTATCAGACCATTAACTTTTCTATATGATAATATTTACTATAATCAAGTAAGTTGTTAGTTTAATGAAGTTATAGCTTAAGGTTATTCACTAGGAATATATTCAGCATTTCAACAATACAACATGACCTTTGTAAAACTAAGAAAAATAACTGAGAACAAGAAATATGTAGTTTTCAATAAATACTTTCGAGGGCTTCAACTTTTTTTTGAAACACAGTCTCAGTCTGTCACCCTGGGTAGAGTGTCATAGCTCACAGCAACTTCAAACTCCTGAGTTCAAGTGATCTTGAAGTGATCCCCAAGTAACTGGGACGACAGGTGCCTGCCACAACTCCCTATTTTTAGTAGAGACAGGATCTCACTCTTGCTCAGGCTGGTCTCAAACCTGTGAGCTCAGGCCATCCACCCTCTTTGGCCTCCCAGAGTACTAGGATTACAGGTATGAGCCTCCCCGCCTGGCCACTAGGGCTTTAACATTTTATAAGGCAATAAAAACAAGGACTCAACATCGAGGCTGCCGACATTTGAATTCCAAGTCTGCCACTTGCCGGCTGCGTGACTTCAAGCAAGGATTCACTCAGTATTGGCTCAGTTTCTGTCTACCAGCTGGGGATGACAACAGAGGCACTGTGAGGACTACATGAATTAATATATGCAAACTGCTCAGAACAGTGCCTGGCACGCAGTGAGGGCTATGTAAGTGTTAATATGAATTTAGTGACTAGTAATTCTCACCAGGAAACTGTTTGCCACCCCCAAATTGACCATTGTTAAACCCAACTAAAGTATTTAGACCAGAAGACATAATTTGGGAATTTATGACCTATAAATCTGAACTAAACTCTTACTGTCCTGTTCAGAAGTCCCGTACAGACACGATCTTAGTCATCTACCTGCAAATTCTACACATCAAACACCATCACCTGCTAAATTACTGGCAAGATCCAAAGATACATGACAGCTGTGTTTGTGTGTGTGTGTGTGTGCACGCAGTACAGTATAGAGTGATAACATCTGAGCAGTAAGAATATGTTTTTATTTTAACTGTATTTTCTAATTTTCTGTCATGTCCATGCATTGTTTCTGTAACAATAAAAGGTCATTTTAAAACACAGAAATGAAAGAAACAAATATCACATTTGTATAAGAAAAAAATCCACAAATCCCATACCTGTATTTATGAATAATGGCATTAAATAGTTTTCCGTCTCTCCAGCAGGTAGTGAAATTTTCACATCGAATTCCAGCATAACCTTCTGTTGCCTGCTGTGTCCACAGGAGCAATCTCTCCTTTGCAGACATATCCTCTGACTCTCCAGTGACATGGATATCAGATATCTAAATACAACAGAAAGTGTTAAACATTTAGAAGGAAGGAAGGAAGCTAACTCAGATTAAGAACCTACCTACTATGTGCAAAGCACTTTACAAGTGCTATTTTCTTTAATCCTCACAATTCTCACTTATAAATAAATTTTCTCCACTTGACATATGAGAAAGCTGAATTTCGAAGAGATTAATAACAGATTTTAAAAGTCAGGCTTAACTCATATGTATATGTCCAATATAAAAGTATCTAATACATTTTTACTATACCAAGACTTCACAGCATTGAAAATTCTACACTCTTCTTTGTTAATCAGATCTGTTGGAACAATGTGAGCAAACATTATTCTCAGTTGATCAGAGGCAAAAACCTATGAATTAGTCTGCACTACCACCTGCAGTGCAGAACTTGGTCCCGCAGGTATTCCCTGCAAAGAACAAAGAAAGACATAGTACTGGCTCCTGGTAACGGTTTGGTTGGAAAGTCCCCACTTTTCTCGTGAGTGCTTGTTCAGCTTACTCTACTAAAACCTGTATCAACTGACTTTCCCCCTTCCTTTATTTTCTTTAAGTTCTCTAAAGGTCTCTTCCATTGAACACTAATGAAAACAGATCACCAATTTCCATGATTTATACTTTCCCTCTTCGAAAGGGTCCTACTTAATCTGCTGATAATTATATTGAGGCACCAAGTGACTTTAATAAGGGTCACACAGTAATTCCGAGCTGGGATTAACACCACCACCAACTGTCCCCTCAATCAGTGCAGGAGAAACGCCAAGGGATCAAGAAGGCAGGCGGCGAGCCAGGACGAGGAGGAGCAAGTGAAAGAGACTGGAGTCAGACGCAGGAGGTACAAATCATTCCCTAACAGGGGAAAAATCCCCAGAGCGGGTCAGGAGACAGGCCGCCGCCCTGGCTTTGGACAGTTCATGTCTGTAAGGCAACTTCCTCATCTATAAAGCGAGCAGGAGGTGGGAGGCGGATTATGCTTAAGGCCCTTTTCAGCCTAAAGTCTTCCTAAGAGTCTATAAATACAGCATAGGAGTCAGGGGTCAAAGCAGGCAGAGGCAAGCAACTGAACAAGAATAAAAAAGACTCCAGACTAAAGAAAATTTTTCCCATGTGGCAGCGCCAGGCTCAGACAGGAAGCCCTTTATCCTCCCAGCTGCCCCAGAGCCAGAGGCGCAGCCAGAGGAGGACCTGGGGCAGTGGACGCCCTGGCCAGGCCTGGCAGCCCTCACACCACACTTGCTGCAGAGGACAGTGGGGGCCTCACACACCCTCTCTCCGGTGTTGGGTGGCGGCAGCCAAGCCCCCGGCGCCTCTCTCAGCCACTGTCTGAGAAACTCTTTGACAAATGCCCAGGTTTTCAAAGTGAAGCAAACTTTCTCAATTTTAATTATCCTTCCTGGGAATCCGTGTGCTCTCTGTAGCATGGCTACAAATGAATGGTGTGCGTGAACACATTGTATCGCATACAGAGGGATTTCCTTTTTTTTTTTTTTAATGTGGAGGAAAAAAAGAGGATAGAAAAAAAGTATCCACCCATATTTTTCCACCCAGCTTTCGATGGATATGCTGGTCTAAAACTCTGCTCGGGTGCCCTCCTGGTGCATCTCATGAGTTTGAACACCATCTTCACCGTTTACATGGCCAGTTACTTAAATGCTTTAGAAACCCTTCACTCACTTGTAACATAATGGTAAGAATAATTTTTACTGAAAATTCAGCAACACCAGTGCAGTGTAATGCCTGGGACATAGTAAGTATAAACGCGACATAGGGTAGCTGTTTTACTGTTGTGGTTATTGTTATTCTCTTTGACAAAGGGAGAAGTGAAAAGAAACTTTTTATTCTCTCAATTCTCTTCCTGTGAAGAGGAGTAAAAGTATTTTTTTAATCTATTGCCTCAAATTAATTGAAATCTATGAACATAAGGGTTCAAAGAAACTAATCTAGAATACTGTGAATGAAAAAGTTAAGCCTCCAGGTAAAATTTCACAACAGGTGCCTGTAAGCCTGCAAAAATTATAAAATCAGCTGCTTTGGGGTTCGCTTACAATGGGGGAGCTATGTGGGTGGTGTCTGTAGCAATACACTGCACAGAAAAGGCAGGCAGCTGGGGGAAGCAGGGACTGTTTTCTGCTGATTCAAGTGCATTCCATGTCAGTCTAGTTACAAAAGTAATTACCTATTAACTAGAGTAGTCAGTAAATTTCAACTACAAGGTACCAGTATAGCAGGCTCAAGGGCTACAGGGCAGTTTTACTAGAGGAAGAACGTGGGAGGAAGAGTTTAGAGGTCTGAAAAGGGTCAACAAATCAGTTAAAAGAAAACAATGTATTCTTATTATATAAGTTTCCAATGGATGAACTTCAGATTGTTGCACATGCTATTTCGGACTGTTATTCATATATATATATATATAATTGAAAAGCTGTAATTTATGTTATGAACCAAGTTTGAACATATCAAAGACTAAGACATTAACTCATTTTTAGCATCATTTTGCTTTCCCCATTTAACTAAACATCTTCCTCTTATGGTAATTTAAGGTATTTTTAAAAAGTATATTCAGTTACCATTAGCACTAGGCTAAGGATATCAGACTTTTCCTGATACTTTCTACCCAAAACAAAAAAGAAAAACAAATTAAATGCTAAAAATTCTAAGACTGCAGTTGCCATTCATAATCCCTGACTTGAAATCTGTGTGGTTCAGGGAAACAGCCTGAATCCTTCACCAATGACAAGTTAATTGATGGTTCCATATGCAGGTTAGATCCTAGGAAGTAATCAAGCTGCCTCCTTTCAAAACCTAGAGGCAATACAGTGATGATTAGAGATGGTTTCAACTCCTGCTGCCTGAGTTTAAATCTCAACTCCAATAACAAATGAAATGCATGGCCCAGACTAGTCACATAATCTAAAATTCATTTTCTTCATCTTTAAAATTTAAACAACAAACTATCCAAAAAAAAAAATCAAGAAAGCAATCTCATTTATGACAGTTTAGAAAAAAACTTAGTAATAATTTTAACCAAGGAAATAAAAGACCTTCACACTGAAAACTAAAATATTGACAAAGAAAATGAAGACACAAATAAATGGAAGAAAATGGAAAGATATGCCACGTTCATGGATTAAAATAATGAATATTTTTAAAATGTCCGTGTTAGTCAAAGTAACCAACAGATTCAATGCAACCCCCACCATATTTCTCACATTTTTTACAGAAATAGAAAAACAACCCTGAAATTCATAAGGAACCACAAACAATCCCAAAGCACCAAAGCAAGATTGACCAAAAAGAACAAAGTTGGAGGGACCAAACTACATGACTTCAAAATATACTGTAAAACTACAGTAATGAAAACAGGATGGTAATGGCACAAAAACGGAAACATCGATCAAGAGACCGATAGAGGGCTCAGAAAAAAATTCACACATTTCTGATCAATTGAATTTAGGCAATAGTGCTAAGAACATACAATGAAGAAAGGACAGTCTCTTCAATAAATGATGTAGAGCAATCTGGACGCCCATATGCAGAATGAAGTAAGATCCTCATCTCACATCACAGTCAAGAGTCAACTCAAAGGGAATTAAAGACTTATACTTAAGGCTCGGCGCCTATAGCTCAACCGGCTAAGGCGCCAGCCACATACACCTAAGGTGGCGGGTTCGAATCCCCAGCCCGGACCCGCCAAACAACAATGACGGCTGCAACCAAAAAATAGCCGGGCGTTGTGGCGGGCGC
>CAUYTI010000752.1:0-36688 GCA_963575145.1 Galago senegalensis | reverse complement strand
AACTGAGAAAATGACATGAAGGCTGTGTTGACCAGTTTGATGGAAGTAGTTCAGAATGCATGTGAAAACCCCACACTGTACCCCAGAAGTGCATTAATGTACATAGTTAACATTCAATTAAAAAATAAATTAAAAAAAACTTAAAAAAAACATTACACTACTGGGACCTGATGAAACTAAACAGCTTCTGCACAGCCAAGAACACAATAAGTAAAGCAAGTAGACACCCCTAAGAATGGGAGAAGATGTTTGCAGGTTATGTCTCAGACAAAGGATTAATAAGCAGAATACATAGGAAACTCAAACATATTAGCAAGAAAAGATCAAGTGATCCCATCCCAGGGTGTGCAAGGACTTAAAAAGAAATTTCTCTAAAGAATATAGGCCCATAGCCTACAGATATATGAAAAAGTACTCACTATCCTTAATCATTTGAGAAATGCAAATCAAAACTACTTTGAGATATCACCTAACTCCAGTAAGATTAGCTCATATCACAAAAATCTCAAAACCAGAGATGTTGGTTTGGATGTGGAGGAAAGGTAACACTTCTACACTGCTAGTGGGGATGCAAACTAATACGTTTCTTTTGGAAAGATGTCTGGAGAACACTTAGAGAACTAAAAATAGACCCGCTATTTGATCCTGCAATTTCTTTATTATTTATATGTCCAGAAGACCAAAAACCACATTACAACAAAGATATTTGCATCAGAATGTTTATTGCAGCCCAGTTCATGATAGCCAGGTCATGGAAGAAGCCTAAGTGCCCATCAATCCATGAATGGATTGATAACATATGGTGTATGTACACCATGGAATACTATGCAGTCATAAAGAAAGATGGAGGCTTTACCTCCTTCATGTTTATGTGGATGGAGCTGGAAAATGTTCTTCTTAGCAAAGTATCACAAGAATGGAAGAAAAAGTATCCAATTTACTGAGCTCTATTATGAAACTAATTTATAGCTTTTATATGAAATATGTAACCTAATTATAGTCTAAGAATATGTGGAGGGGGGAGGAGGAAGGGAGGGGAGGAGGGTGGATGGATGGAGGGAGGGTGATTGATGGGATCATTTCTATCGTTTATCTTACACAGGTACTAGTGAATATTTCTAAAAGTTAAATATAAACATCTTAACACAATAACTAAGAAAATGACATAAAGGCTATATTAATCAGTTTGATGAAAATATTTCAAATGGTATATGAAAACACCACACTGTACCTCATGATTGCATTAATGTACACAGCTATCATTTTAAATAAATGATAGAGGAAAAGACACATTTATATTTTTGAACATTGTAACAAAGACTCCAAGAAATAACATAATCATGAGAGCAGTAACAATATCTAATATTTTGATTTTATTATATGGTGTTTTGGTGTTTAATATATCCAAACAGTTCTATTTTTCTTTTTTTTCTCTATAGTAAAATTCTAGTCTCAACATTCTTTATTTTTTTCTCTTTTATTTTTCTTTTAGACAAAGTCTCACTTTGTCACCCTCAGTAGAGTGCCATGTCATCACATCTCACAGAGACCTCAAAATCTTGGGCTTAAGTGATTCTTTTGCCTCAGCTCCCAAGTAGCTGGGATTACAGGTGCCCACCACAACACCAGGATGTTTTTGGTTATGGTTGTCATTGTTGTTTGGCAGGCCTGGTTCAGGTTCGAACCCGCCAGCTCCAGTGTATGTGGCTGGTGCACAAGCTGCTGAGCTACAGGCACCAAACCCCTTTCTTCCTTTTCAGTTTATGCACCTCCTGATTCAAATCTATTATTTATGAGCATGACTTCCTCCTTGTCCTATTATTTTTGCTCCCCTTTCTTTTATTGATTACTTCTTTGAAATTGTAGTCTCTAGTAACTGAGTTAATTCCTCAAATTTGAGTAATAAATTATAATGTAGTTTTCACTGATTTATCCACTCAACTAATAAATATTAAGCACTTTTGAAGATTGAATTATGCCTATTTCCCAGATTTTCATATCTTAATTTCTAAAATCTGCGCATATTATGTGGTAAAAGAGACTTGGCATATGTTGAGATTGAGACATTATTCTAGATTGTTCAATAGGACATAAAATGTAATCATCAGAGTTTTTGTACTAGAGAATAAAGGATTCAAAAGATGAGAAGCAAGTTGACTGTGGAAGCATAAATTGGAGCAACACACATTGGAAGAATAAAAAGGGAGCACATATCAAAGAATAGGACACCAGTAAAATTCAAAAGGACAGAAAGTATGGGCATGGTGGCTCATGCCTGTACTCCTTTGACTCTGGAAGGCTAAAGCAGGTGGATTGCCTGAGTTCAAAAATTTGAGACCAGCTTGAGCAAGAGCAATCTCTAAAAGTAATTGGGCATTGTGCCAAGAGCCTGTACTCCCAGCTACTGGAGAGGCTGAGGCAAGAGTATGTTTTTTTTTAAATTTTTTTGCCATCTTTATTTTTTAAATAATAGGTTTTTGTTATTTCAAATTAATAAGGGGGTACAAATTTATAGCTTACATTGCTCTAATTTCCATGTAAAGCTCAAATTGTATTTGAGCCCTTCATCCAAGGAACATTATGAACAGCCTCCCATTGTGCACATTATCAGAGATCCCATCAATTGCCCTCCTTCCTCCCCAAAATTGCCCTCCTCCTCCTCTCCTTGCTGGACTATATTTGTGTTTTATTATTCATGGTGACATGTAATTGTTTGTATATTGGTTTCATATTAGTACTGAGTACACTGGATATTTGTTTTTCCATTCTTGATATACTTTATTAAGAAGAATGTGTTTCAACTCCATCCATGTAAACTTAAAAGATGCAAAGTCTCCGTCTTTTCTTATGGCTAAATAGTACTCCATGGTGTACATATACCACAGTTTGTTAATCCATTCATGAGTTGATGGGAGTTTGGGTTTCTTCCACAACTTCACAGATATGAATTGAGCCACAATAAACACACTTGTGCAAATGTCTTTGTTGTAAAATTATTTTTGTTCTTTTGGGTAGATATCTAGTAATGAAATTACAGAATCAAATGGAAGGTTGACTTTTAGTTTTTGGAGAATTCTCCATACTTCTTTATGTAAATGCTGTATTAGTTTTCAATACCACCAAGAGTATGGAAGTGTACTGATCTCCCAACATCCACACTAGCATCTATAGACATGGGACTTTGTGATATGGGCAAGATGTAGAAGACTAAAACTGGAACCACACTTTTCATGATTGACAAAATTTGATTCTTGTTGAATAAAATATTTAAGTTTAAGATATGAAATAGTAAAATCCCTAGAAGAGAATGTGGGGAAATACTTAAAAATATTGGCCTGGGGAAAGATTTCATGAGGAAGAACCCCCTGAAAATTGCCACAACACCAAAAATAAATAAATAGGATTTTTATCAAGCTAGAAAGCTTCTGCACAGCTAAGGGTACCACAACCAAATCAAACATCAGCCTTGGGAACAGTTGAAGATTTTTGCATGTTACAAATCTGACAAAGGCCTAAAAACTAGAATCTATAGAGAACTAAAATAAATCAACAAGAAAAGAACAAACAACCCCATTTGTAAGTGGGTAAGAGAATTGAACAGAAACTTCTCTGAAGATGACAGACTAATGGCCAACAAACACATGAAAAAATGCTCATAGTCTTTAATCATCAGAGAAATGCAAATCAAAACAACTCTGAGATACCAGTTAACTCCAGTAAGATCAGCCCACATCACAAAAGGATGTCTAGAGCCTAAGAGTTTGTTGTTGCTGTGAGCCATGATGCCATGGCATTCTACGAAGTGCAACAGAGTAAGACTAAATCTGAAAATAAATAAATAAATAAAAATTTAAAAGAACAAGAAAACAGATTCTTCCCTCAAAGTCTCTAGAAGAAACCAACCCTGCTGGCACCTTTATTTTATCCCAGTGGATATGATTTCAAACTAAGAAACTGTCATTTAAGCTACTTAGTGCAAATTTTATATATCAATAGGAAATTAATGCAAATCTTGGTACCAATGGTGGTTGCTGTTGTAACAAATATCTAAAGACATGGAGATAACTTTGGAATTGAGAAGTGGGGAGAGGATATAAAAAGCCTAGATTACCTTTAAAAACACTAATATAAAATAAAGATGTTAAAGTTTCTGCTGTTCCAAGGACTCAGACAAAGTGAAGAACATGGTAAATGAAATCTTGTATCATCTTTTGGAATAATTAAGTTGTAATGAAAAGTCTGTTGGTGAAATATGAACTTTAAAGGTTTTGCTACTGAGAGCTCAGGGAAAAGTAAAAAACATTTCATTGAAGACTAGTGGAAAGGAAATCTTTGTTATATAGACGTGAAAACATAGCTGAATTGTGTTCTACAATTATGTGGAATGTAGAACTTGTAAGTTTATAAATTTATGAACTCAGGTATTTAGCTGAGAAGATATTCAAGCAAAGCTTTGAAACTGTAATGTGACTTGTCCTTGCTGCTTACTTTAAAATATGAAAGGAAAAAATGTAAAATTGAAGGAAGAACTGTTAAACAAAATAACCATGACTAAATTATTTAAGAAATTTTCAGTTTACCCAGATTTTAAAAGATGGTAATATTACTATTCGCTGTCAGAAATTTGTACTTTGAAGAAAAGACTGAGTGTGACTGGATAACGTTTTCCTTTTTCTGAAAGGTAAGGCAAGATCGTGACACAGGAATTTGCTTAGCTATCTCAGCAAAAGCCAGCAATAGGAGATGTATACATCTTTCCTTTATAAAGACCTGTGGAGGACTATCTTTTCTGAATACATGAATCTTTATGATATACACAATGGAAACACTGCCAGTTTGAAATAAAAGGCACAGAGACCAGAAAAATGAAATAAAGCCATAAAACTGACAAATCTCTACAGGCAGAAAACAAGCTGACAAAGCTATTCAGTTAAACGCATGTGCTACTTTTAATATGAAGAATGGATAATTCTGTGGGCAAATTTGAAGGCCCAGGGAGTGGAGCCACAAATCCAGGAAGGGGAACTGCAAACACAGTGAATTATTTACAAACATCGTAACCCAATGGAGTTTTCTCAGTTTGATTAGACATTGCTTGGGGCCAATGATCCTTTTCATCCTTTTGTTTTACTTCTTATTGAATTGAAGATTTATAAATGTTACTTCTACCTTTGTCTAATAATTGTCTTATAAATGCAGAAAACTTGTTTTCCAGTTTTGTAGTTCTACATATGTATAATAATTTTGCCTCAGGGAAGCTTATATATAGCATCTCATCTATACCTCATTTTAGAAACTGGGACTTCTGTGGTGGTGATATTTAGATAAGATATTTGGCTTAAGAATGAAATAGCTGACAGTTTTGGAAATGTTGGTTTGGGGTGAAGGTATTTGCATGTGAAGTAAATATGAATCTTTAGGGTTCAGTATGAACTGTGGTTGACGGAAAAATAAACCCCAATGACATACATTTCCTAATCTCTAGAATTTTTGAATTTTATCTCACATGGCAAAATAGAATTTTAAAGTATGATTAAGAATTTTGAATTGGGGAGATAATCCTGTTTTCTCCACTAAGTGTAATAACAATCATATTCATAAGCAGGAGGCAAAGGGAGATTTGATTAAAGAAAGAGAGAAGGAAGCATGACAACAATGCAGATATAGGATTGATACAGTCACAAGGCCTAGCAATTCTATCAACCATTATAAGCTAAGATGAAAGGAATGGATTCTTCCCTTATGCTTCCACAAAGAATGAGCCCTGCCAAAACCTTGATTTTAGCTCTGAATGAGTCATTTTCTACTTATGTCATTTATAAAAAAAAGAGAATAAATTTCTATCATTTTAATTCCCTCAATTTATGGTAATTTGTTACAGACACAATAGGAAACTACTATGCAATGTAATAAGAAATGGTAACAATCTATATAAAAGATCAAGACGACTTATATTTGGTGGCAGGATTGGTGATAAGTGACAAATTATAATGTTTTTTGAGAGTAATCCCTATAGGATAATAATACTGATACTACTGGATGCTATTTGCTAGAGAAATAGCAATCAAGGATAACACCAAAGGTATGTTAGAGTGTGTGTTTGTGCGTATGTGTGTATGTTTACTTAAGCCAATGAGTAAATAGTGGTGCCAGTTACTGAGATGCAAAATATTGATGGACGAGCAGGTTTAGAGGAGGTATGAAACAAGAATTTGGTTTAGACCTACTGATTTTGAAATATCTATTAGCTATCTCAGTGGATATATCAATAAGGCAGTTAGATATAATGAGTCTGGAAATTAGAGGAGATCCTCTTTCCTACTTATAAACATTAATATACAATGTTATTCAGTTCCATGGTTTTATATGCCCTCTACACGATATATTCCAATTTAAAATACAGACAATTAAGTTCACCAATCATCCTAGAAAAAATGTTACATACCTTATTGGTAAATAACATTATGGACGCTAGATAGCCAAGGGGATTACTTCAAAGGTGACCATGGTGATATTCAACAATGAGGTATATAGCAGTTTTTCTAGGATGAGCTACCACAGTTAAAGTTCTCAGAGGTCCAAAAACTTAATTTTGGAGCTTTCAAAATTTAAATATTGAAAAGGTGAAGAGATCTCAGCAATGGAGGCTGAGAGAGAACAGCTAGTATGGTAGGTAGAAGGGAAATCAAGAAAATGTAGTGACAGAGTAACCAAGAGAATAATGTTTTATAAAGGGAGGTGGTGGTTCACTCCTGTAATCCCAGAACTTGGGAGGCCAAGGCAGGTAGATTTCCAGAGCTCACAGGTTTGAGACCAACCTGAGCCAGAGCAAGATCCCCATCTCTAAAAAATAGCTGGGCCTTGTGGTGGGCACCTGTAGTCCCAGCTACTTGGGAGACTGAGGAAAGAGAATCACTTGAGCCCAAGATGTTTAGGTTGCTGTGAGCTATGACATCACAGCACTCTACCAAGGGTGACAAAGTGAGATTCTGTATCAAAATAAATAAAATAAATAAAGGGGATTAATCCTATCAAATATTGATAGTGACTTTGTAAATATGAAAGCTATTGGAGAATTTTATTTCCATGGAATGGTAGGAACAATATTCTGGAAAAAAGCTGAGAAAGAATGAAAGCTAATAAACTCCCGTGAGGGGTCTGATATTTAGGATAGGAGAATGAATAATCTTTTTCTCATTTGTTCTTCTTGAATTATCTACCATAGGTATGCATTCAATTTTTCACTTAGTATCTAGTTTTAAAAGAAGTTGTTAATGGGATACAAGAAAGTGGAGATAATTATGTCAATAATCCTTTCCAAGAGTTTTTCTATATACATGTGATGGGATATAGGGTGATACCTAGAAAAATTTCTGGGGGTATAGATTATTTTATGTGGTAGGAACTACTACTTTGTTTGTATGTTCATGGGAATGATCTCATACGTATTTAAGAAAAATTATTATACAGAAGAAAGGAGTTAATAAAAAAAGCCATATCCTTAAATGGTGAAAAAAATCTAATGTCCAGTCTTGTGAGTTGGATTATGTTCCCAGAAAAGATATATTAGTTTATAATATTTGGTAGTTGTTAATATAAACAAATTTGAAAATAGAATACTTTTCAGATGTAAACAATTTAAGATGAAGTCATACTGAATTATGTTGTGTCTTAATCCAATTATTCATGTCCTTCTAAGAACAGGGAGATTTGGACACATACTCAAAAAGGGAAAGAATGTCATATGATGACATAGGTAGACATTGCAGTGATGAATCCATAAGCCAAGCAATGCCAAAATTTGTCATAAACTGCCAAATGCTAGGATAGAGAGGCATGGGACAGATTCTTCCTCAGAACCTCTAGAAAAAAATCAGTCCTGCTGATACCTTGATTTTAGACTTCCAGGTTTCAGAACTGTGAAACAATACATTTATTATGGGGTAAGCTACCCAGTTTGTGGTAATTTGTTATGGAAGCTTTAGAAAACTAACATACCCTGTTAGAGGAGATAGACTTAAATTGGAGCAAGAAGAGGGCATTTGCTTTAACAGCAGAGAAGACAAAGCATAGAGATAAAGATTCATATAGACTAGTATATTTGGTAGTGATGATGGTAAATTTTACCCCTACTTAGTTAATACAGATGTAAGAAGTGTGGAAAAGCAGAACATGCTTATTTTATACAGTAGGAGAGGTAAAGACTAGAGAAATATAATTACCAGATACTATTAATGTCCCACTTGAAGTCTGTCATTACACAATTAAATTAAAGTTAATTAAATTGGTTCCTATTTTTTTATATATTTTTTTTTACTCACATTCTTCTTGGAAGAGTGAAATCATAGAGTAATAGGTGAGTTAAGTTTATTTAAATTAAATTTTTGTTAACAGAGAAGTCAAAAAGAAAACTGGAGTATAGGGATTTGAGGGTGTATGCAAGGGACTATTTGTACTGGTTCAAAATGAGCATGTAAGAATATAATAAATGGTGGTATATTTATATAATTGCATAGTATGGAATATTATGTAGTCTTAAATAAAGATGGAGACTTTACCTCTTTCATGTTTACCTGGATGGAGCTAGAAAATATTCTTCTTAACAAAGTATCTCAAGAATGGAAGAAAAAGTATCCAATGTGCTCATCCCTACTATGAAACTAATTTATAGCTTTGGCTATAACCCAATTATAGCCCAAGAATATAGGGAAAGGGGAAAGGGAGAGGAGGGAGGGGAAGGATGGGTGGAGGGAGGGTAATTGGTGGGACCACACCTATAGTGCATCTTACAAGGATACACATGAAACTGACTAAATGTAGAATATGAATGTCTTAACACAATAACTAAGAAAATGCCATGAAGGCTATGTTAACCAGTTTGATGAAAATATTTCAAATTGTATATAAAACCAGCACGTTGTACCCCATGACTACATTAATGTACATAGCTAAGATTTAATAAAATAAATACATAAATAGAATATAAGATAGGTAAAAATTTCTGATGGGTAACATGGACAAGTAAATCCATGGGGGAGGAATTGGCAAGGAATATTGGAAAGGTGGTCAGTCTTATAAGAGTAGAATTGTGACAGTGGCAGTATTAGAGGTTCTGAGGTAACAGTTGGAGAGTGAAATGTTTAAAATTAAGCAGGACATTGGGGAGATATGTATTGGAATAAAATAATAAAGTAAAATGTAAGACAAGATAAGAGAGGGTGAAAGGATTGAAATGTTAAATATAGGAGAGATCATCTACATATTATAGTCACTAGAAGTCAAATTAAGACAAAAGTACTATTGGAGAAAATAATAGTCAGAAATGAAGGAGAGTGACCTGGGAATGAGGTGACGAATATAACAACAACAACAACAACAAAATGATAGCAGGTGATATAATCCAAAGACTTGAGATTCAATGTTGGCTTTTGGGAAGTAGGGAATGAGAATAACCTAGAGATGACATTCAGAAAAAAGCAGACATCTATTGCACTCCTAGGCTCCATGGTAAGAAGGGATGTGGGAAGAAAAACATCATGTGTTGAGAAGGCTTTAGGAAAAGGAATGAATTTGAAACAAAATCAGGTTTTAGATCAAGCCAAGAAGGTGGAGGTATCGTTTAGATAGAAGTGGAAGGATTTTGCTAATGATGGTGAATTTCAAAGAAATTATGTCCAATGGTGCTGTAATACTGAGGTCTTCATGATTTAAGAGGGAAGATCATATGTAGGCAGCCTAAAATTAGAAATGTCTTTATAGGAGCAATATTGATCTGAAAAGTTCATTTTGAGGAATTTCATTTTAATTTCTAGACCAAATCATTCTTTTTCTTTCTTTCAAATGGTACTGAATTTTGTTTTTCTAGAAATAATATGCACTCATTGAAAAAAATAAATGTTACAAAAATATTATTTATACAATTTCAGAATATTAGGGGATATATATGTTTTCTTTACATACTTTGGTTTTGTACAGATTGAGTCAAAGTTATGCATGTAAGTGTGTCCTTCACCTAGATAATGTGCACTGTACCCAATAAGTATGAATCTACCCGTCATATCTCAGGAATGTGTCATGTAAAAAGGAATGTGTCCCTGTAATTCTTTCTGTGAAATAATTTTTCAGAATTTTAATTTCTGTGCCAAAAGTTTTCTAAATTTTCTAATTATTTAAGTTGTGCATCTTTTGGTGCTTACTGTGTGTGATCCTTTTTTTTATACATAGGGTAGCCATACAACTCAACTATTTTCATTCCCAAGTAACTATGTTTTTATTATTTATTTTTGTAATATCTTTATATTACATTGTATCATAAGAAATTTCTAATTTTGGAGTCAAAGTATTTGAAAGTTGGAAATCTTATATTGTTCAATTTAATACTCATGAATATATACTGGTAGGTTCAAGTCAACATGACCTATATTATTTTAATCATTACAGTAATTTAAACAATTTTTTTTTTTTTGTAGAGACAGAGTCTCACTTTATTGCCCTTGGTAGGGTGCCATGGCGTCACACAGCTCACAGCAACCTCCACCTCCTGGGCTTAGGAGATTCTTTTGCCTCAGCCTCCCAAGTAGCTGGGACTACAGACATCCACCACAACACCTGGCTATTTTTTTTGTTGCAGTTCGGCTGGGGCCAGGTTTGAACCCGCACCACCCTCGGTATATGGGGCCGGCACCCTACTCACTGAGCCACAGGCACTTCCCCTTAAACAATATTTTTAAAGATGAGATTGGCTTTTAAAATAAAAACCAATACTGAAAGATGTAGTGCTAAAGACTGCAGAAATACTTTTATTTAATTCCATACAAATAACGTCTTATTTTACATTTTAATGACTCCCTTGAAAATAAGCTCATTACACTTTTCCTTATTGTACATAATAGTATCATCCTTTTTAGAATGATCTAATTTCCCTTACATCTAAAATTAAGTATACTAAACAAGTATAGAAAAGTCTTATCTCATTTTATCCTGCTATAAACCTTATAGATTCTTCACAGAAATTGACTCCTTCCACTCTCTCTAAATTATGATGTAATTATAAGAAACTGATCCTTAGTGAAGCAAAATGTTCATGATCATAAATTTATCTTGTGAAAGAATCGGAACTATCTTAAATTCAAAGTAAAGTACCTATGATACAGATAGGAATTTTATATCTCTGTTTATAATACAAATTTTTAACTATAAATAAAATGACTATGAAAGAAACATTCTTTACACTTAAAAATATAAACATATAAACAAACTGATCATGCTAGTCATTGAAAATACTAAAAAAGTATTAAAAAGAGGACTCACAGCCGTGGAAGAGACATTTCCCCTGCCTATATGTTGCCAGGACTTTAGCATTATAAGTTCAAACTGGTGATGTTCAGTGATGACCTCATAAAGAGACTATAAACAGTAGACATTTAAAGGGAAAAGGCAGAGTATTTTAAAGTGTTTGAGTACTTCTGAATATCATCTTAAGATTTTGAGTGTATTTACACACAACTGTTTAATGTTTGAACCAAGAGAATCAGTGCCTTCATCTACTGATTTGATTTAATAAATATCTATGTGTTATCAGTCTATTTTATCAGTACTTTTGAGTGTAAGTATATGTACACAGGTGTGTGTGTGTGTGTGTGTGTTTGTGAAAGATATATATGAAATGAATGAAAAATAGAAAAATAGAAACATTCCTCTACAAGGAGAAGGTGTAATTTAGTACATTTTCTTTACTTTCAGGCTTTTTCCTCTAAAATATTTTCATATGTTTATATCAATAATTTCAACAAATAATTAGATATAAGTGACTTGTCCTTAGATTTGTAAATACACGAAGGTAAACTGTCTGTGAAAATGATGCTGAAAAGTCTAAAAAATATTTTTTCCCAAACCTAAAAACAACTGTTGTTGTTTGCACAAAGTTCAGTTAAAAGAAGTTATCAATTGATAATTGTTTCTACTTTGTAGGAAATTAGTAAATATGAGTTTTTCATTATAGAAATGAAAACTCTTAGAGAAGATAGATGATAGATATGTATATGGGGAAATTATATTTATACATATTGTATATAACAGTGGACATCTTTCTAGACCAGGGAGAAGAAGCAGTTCATTGGTTACTACTGTTGAAAACCATGTTTTGTCATTAAATTTTTCTTTATTTTCATTTTGTAATTTTATATTTTTATATAATTCTAGTCATATTTTATTTTATAAAATGGAAGAAGACAATGGTTAAAATATATAATAGTTTCAGTGGAGCAGATGAATGCAGTATAATATTTCATAACCCTTCCACTGGCCAAATTCACAAATTAGTCAAATAGCATTTCCTTTTGTAGGAAAGTAATGTAAAGTCTTTCAGTTTGGAATTCAAAATTGAACCTCAATTATACACCTTAAAGGAATACGAATTATGTATTAAAAACCATGAAAATGTCATGCCATTCCTCTGACCCATTAATACCACTCTTAGTAATGCATCCTAAGTAAATTAGTATTTCAGTATGAAAGTATTCATTATAGTTTTATATGAAATATTAAAATCTGGAAACATTCTAAATGTTCAATATTGAGGAATGGCAAATCACTAAAGTAAATATCCATGAAGTCTGGGATTGTGTCTATTCTGTACATCACTATCTCTCTAGCATTTGCATAAAAATAGGAGCATAAGACTACACATACAGTTTGATATGTACTATATAAAGCAAATAGGCTTATTGTGAAAAGAATGAATGCAATTGCAACAAAATGCTAATATTATATTATAAGTAATTTTATTTTCTATATATCTTGTTTTGCATTTAAAATTTTCTGCAAGTGGAATGACATCAGCAAATGGCAGAACAGATAATGTCAAGTTTCAATTCCTTCTGCAAAAAGATCAACTAGCATCCATTCACAGACAAAAACATCATAATGATGACAACAAATGGTAGTAATAAGAATGAGTCACATGCATAATTCTTAGAACTCTATAAAATTTTGCACTGAAAGGGTAGGACAAATGATTTTGCTTTGACAACACCACACACAGTAGATTCTCTAGAGACCATGCCTTCTATAGTGGGAAACAAGAACAAGGGAGGTAGACATCTAGATTTCCTAGCATTCTAAGACATTTCCCAGGATGTCCACACAGATCTTATCTTGTTGGGAATGGGGAGTGTAGGAGACACTGCATGAGTACACAGGTTTCGCTCAGGTATAAAGCAAGAAGGCAAAGATGACCCAGACCAGTATATGAATTTGAGTGATAGCTCAGTGAAGCTATCAGCAGCAGTGCTCCATCAGAAGTAAACACTAGCAAGATAACCCACGAAGAAAACCAAGCTGGACACTCCCAGAAGAAATGGGAACTGCTACCTAGTTTGAGTCCTAGATGTCCAGCTTCCAGGTCCATTCTCAGACATTGCCCTGAGGTCCCAACCAATAAGGAAATGATCACAAAACTAAATTTCAACAAAATACAAGTACTAGTTCCCACATTCAAAGTTTAATAAGTGCTCCCAACAACCTTAAATTCATCCCCATATTCAAACCAAGATAAGAGGCAAATCTAAACTGTGCACTTCTAATGAGATTCTATCTTAATCTACTTAAACCATCATACAATACAGACAAATTTCACTAATTAATATTAAAGCAAAAATATTCAATAAAATCCTATCAAATTGAATACAGCTACACACACACACACAAAAAAAAAAAACCCATCATAATCAGGTGTACTTTATCCCAGGGATGAAAGTTAGGTGCACCACACACAAATCCATAAACGCAAACAAAATCAAAAACTATATGATCCTCTAGATAGATGCACAAAAAGCATTTGACAAAATCAAGCATCCTGGATAATAAGATCTTATGCTGAGAAAAACCCAGAGACTCAACCTTGAGACTCTTGGAAGTGATCAAGAAATGCAAGGGTACATGTGAAACTTACTGAATGTAGAATATGAATGTCTTAACACAATAACTAAGAAAAAAATTTACAAAGGATGTCCTTTAATATAGCCTTTTCTGAATATGAGAAAGTTTGCCACTTATAAATGGTGGATTACTTTAATTTATCCTGGCAGTATTGTAATAAAATATAATTTATATTTTTTAAAAAAGAAAAACAGCAATGTCTCAGGATATAAAATCAATGTCCACATATCAGCAGCCTTCATATATATCAATAACAGTCAAGGTGAGATTCAAATAAAAGAAATAATTCCCTTCACAATAGTTAGAAATAAAAATAAATACCATGAAATATACCTTAGAAAAGATGTAAAGGACATCTACAGAGAGCACAATTAAATCCTGAGGGAAAAAAATGAAAAAGATATTAACAAGTGGAAAGACATACCATGCTCATGCCTGGGAATAATGAATATCACTACAACATCTATACTACCAAAGCCATCCACAGATTTAATGCAATATTTTCAGTAAACAATATTGGTAAAACCGAATATCCACATGCAAAAGAATGAAATTTAAACCTTACTTCACAGGATATACAAAAATCAACTCAAAATGAATTGGAGACTTTAATGTATGACCTTAAACTTAAAAAGCACTAGAAGAAATCACAGACAAAATAAATGTGGCATTGGTTCTTGTTTGAAAATAGGAAAGAGATGACACACTTTTGGGGGACAGGACACAATTATAAGAGGAACTTTACCTGACAAATGTAGTCAATGTAACATGGTTCTTTGTAGCCTCAATGAATCCCCAACAATAAAAAAAAAATGCGAAAGAGCTCTGATTAGATCTGAATTTCTCTAAATGTCTAGTTGATATAAGACAAGATTGTCATCATGACCAGTAATTTGGAAGATGCACATTAAACTCACAATGAGATACCATTTCACATCTGTTAGAATGGCCATGACTAAAAAGATTAAAGACAATAAATGATACTGAGGATGTGGAGAAAAGGGATCCTCCCAATCTTGGTCGGAATGTAAGTAGTACAACCATTATGGAAAGTTGAATTGAAGTTTTTCATAAAACTAAAAATAGAATTACCATATGATCTAGTAAATCTACTTCTGGGTATTTACCAGGAAGAATGGAAATTATTATGTCAAGAATTGTCTACCTTCCTGTGTTCATTGAAGCACTATTCATAAAAACCACTTTACGGAATTGGCTAAATTTAATATCTTCCTTTTTGAAGCCTGGATGTGATCTCTTTGTGTATATAGGTTGTATTTTCTTTTCTCTTAGTCTGTTGATTAAGTGCCCATCAACAGACCAAGAGAAAAAAATATATAACCTATATACACAAAGAGATGATATCAAGGCTTCAAAAAGGGAGAAATTCTGTGCTTTGTAACAACATGGATGGAATTTAATTAGCATTAGCACTAACTGAAGTTGCTCAAATAAAGACAAATACCACATGTTCTCAATTATAAGTGTAATCTAAAACAATTAAACTTTTAAAAGCAGAGAGTAGGAGAAAGGTTAACTGAGACTATAGGTTAAGCTGAATGGGGAAAGGGTAGTCAAAGAATACAAAGCCTCATGATTAAATGAATCTGATATTTTTTTGGTGTGTTATCTTTCACAGTGTCATGAGTACAGCTAGTAATAACTGAGAACTGTATCTTTCAAAATCCCAAAAAGGGAAATTTCAAATTTCTCATTACAAAAAAAGTGAAGTATGGAGGTGGGGCTTCAAGATTAGAAATATCTCATCAATTGCTCTCTGTAAATTCAGGGAGAGGAGTTTCAAGCTACTACCTTCTGGATTGTCTTGTACAGAAACAGCTCTGGGAAGGCACAGTCAGACAGCATGGGACGCCGGAACAAAAAAGATGAGAAGTAGGGAGGCCTGCACAGAAAGCAGATGCAAGGGAGCTCAGCAACCCACGGACTGAATCTACATGTAGAGTAAGGGATTAAGTATTCCAGATAACCTCCTCCACCCCTCATGGCACTCTGTCGGAATGTATGGTGATCAAACTGAACTCTTGGAGGGCCTTTCCCTCCAGGCTGGGGTGAGGTGTGAAATAAGCAGGAACTGAGGTACCACAGGTTTCTGTAGTGCACACAGAGAATGCACTCAGCTTCTTTGGGACTGAGCCAGAATTGCATGCAGAAGCAGTGCTGACTGAGTTAATACAGTGAGCATGCTCAACAGTAGGAACCTTTGCTTTGTGGAACCCCACCTACATTAAGAGAGCTTTAGGAAAGGAGTGGAGATTATGAAACTTTTGGGTAGCTAGCATCCACAGAGGATCAGTTTGGAGCAACTTTTCAGGGTGCCAAACTACTAGACGATAAGACAGCTACCTCTGGGCTTAATCCTACAGAGATTCAGACTACTAGATTATAGAGGCCCTGCCTTCCACACAAATGCCCTTGTAATGCCAGCTACTATTTGGAGAGCTGAAGCTCATTTCATGGAAAACGTGATGAAATCTTTAGAACTTTATTTCACCTGCCCCTTCAGAGATACAGTTACCATGCCAAGAATAAAATAAAATTTAAAAAAAAAAAACGTCTGGATCTCCCTAGCACCCAGACAGTAACTTTCTGACCCCACAATGTCCAGAAGCATATGTAGATTGTTTTCTTCCTATTGTTAGAGTGCCAACTTATGTTCGTTAAATACAGTTAATTTATTTTTTTCAATTTTCTGTTTTTCTTTATTTTTCTTTCCCTTTGGTTTTTATTTTTTACTCTTTTTCTCTAGACAATCAAGACCAAAAAAATCATAATTAAACTATATTTTTGCCTCTAGAGGCTGAGGCAAAAGAATCGCCTAAACCCAAGAGGTGGAAGTTGCTGTGAGCTGTGAAGCCGAAGCACTCTACTGAGGGCAACAAAGTGAGACTCTTTCTCTAATAAATAAATAAATAAAATTAATTAAATATATTTTTGCATGGTTTTGTTAGGTTTTGTTTTTTAGTTTCTATTTTTGCCTTGCATTTTATTTTTATTTCAGTTTCTGATTTTCGTTTCCTTATTTCCTTTGTTACCTCCTGCAAAGCACCAAAGAGAAACATCTCTGTGTGTGTATGTGTATGTGTGTGTGTGTATTTGTGTGTATATATATGTGTGTATGTATTTGTGTGTATATATGTGTATATATTTGTGTATATATATATGTACACACACATACACACATCATATATATCACAGATAGATATTTTTATTTTCAGTTTCAATTTTTACCATTTTTTAAAATTTTCCTTTCTTTTTTTATGTTCTCACTTTGGAGCCTGGGTTGGAATACTATGGCATCAGCTGGGCTCATGGCACCCTCAAACCCCCAGGTTTTGGCAAACCTCATGAATTGGCCTCTTGAGTGGCTGGGACTGCAGGCAGGGCCTTGCTATTGCTTGGGTTTTACTCAAACTCCTTGTCTTAGCCAATTCCTGCACCCTGGTCTCCCACTGTGCTAAAATTGCTGCAGTAGACGACCATGCCCAGTCTAATATGATTATTCATTAGTTTTGTTTCTTTTTCTTTTCTGTCCTTTTCTCTTTTCTTTTCTTTCTTCATTCTTTTCTCCTTGTACCAAATAGGTCATTTTAAAACCAAAGTACAGAGATGAGGAGGATTGAGGTAAGAAGGAAATGAGAGAAGTAAGTAGAGGAAGACAATAAAGAATAAATAACTCATGAGAAGAAACCAGTATGCAAATTCTTGTAAAATAAAAAAAGAAAATCAGATCAACTCCCCAAGAGGTCACAATACATATACCATAGAAAATTCCATCTATAACAAAATCAAGAAATGACAGAAAAAGGAATGTAGAGGATAGATGGAAAAAAAACAATGAAGATAATTGAAGGGAAAGTGGAAAACAACCAAAAGGAAATCCAAAAATTGATCCAAGAAATGAATGAAAGACATGAAAAAATTAGAAAGGCAATAAAAAAGCTTAAAGAATTGAAGGAGACATTCGGGGAAATTCAAAATATGATAGAAAGTTTCAGTAACAGATAAAACAATGAAGAAAAGGTTTGACTCCTGCAGTACAAGTGGCTAGGGCTCCAGCCACATACACCAGAGCTGGCAGGTTCAAACAAGCCTGGGACTGCCAAACAACAATGATAACTACAACCCCCACAAAAAAAATAGCCAGGCATTGTGGTGGGCACCTGTATTCCTAGCTACTTGGGAGGCTGAGGCAAGAGAATTGCTTAAGCCCAAAGGGTTGAGGTTACTGTGAGCTGTGATGCCAGAGCACTCTACCCAGGGTGACAGCATGAGACTCTCTCTCAAAAACAAAAACAAAAACAAAAGATGATGAAGAAGAAAGAATCTCAGACATTGAAACAAAGTCTTGAGATAACTCAATCATGTACAGGCAGAAAATAAGAGAGTAAAGCAGAACAATTCCTTTAAGAATTATTAAACTTCATGAAGTGTACAAAGATATGAATTATGGATATCTCTGAAGGAGAAAAACAGGAGCCTAAAGGCATGGAAGCCCTACTGGAGGATATCATACATGAAAATTTCTCAAGCATTACAAAATATTCAAACATACTTCTTTTAGATATATATCAAATCTCAGTTCATTTAAATTCAAAAAGAACATCTCCTAGACACAGTGTAGTGAACCTGGCCAAGGTCAATATGACAGATAAAATTTTACAAGCTGCCAAAAGAAAGTACCAAATGACCTACAAAGCCAAATAAGGGGTGACAGCAGATGTTCCACCTAAAACTTTACAAACTGAAAGACACCGGGCTCCCACTTTCAACATACTCAAACAAAACAACATCAAGGATAAGGTTTGTATCTGCTAAACTAAGGTTTATATATGATGGAGAAATCATATCACTCACTGACAAGCAATCATTGAGAAAATTTGCCACTACAAGACCAGCACCACAGGAAATACTCAGACTCAGACCCATCCTACAATACGCACCATCCACCATAATGGATGACTTCCTAGTTAAGTTAAAGTTAAAAATAAAAACCCATAAACTAAAGGGCAAATAATAGCTTCTAAAATTTCCTAAACAATAAAACAAAGAATAAAACAAGGAGATAGACATCTTCCAGAACAAGATGAAAAAAAATTCCTCTCTACATATCAGTTCTTTCAATAACTGTGAAGAGCCTGAATTCCCCACTGAAGAAGCAAAGTCTGATTAACTGGTTAAAAATCGCACACCAGTATTGACTGCCTTCAGGAAACACATCTAACCCACAAGGATAAATCTAGACTCAAGGTAAAGGGCTAGAAAATGATATGAACAAATGGAAACCACTAGAAAGTGGGAATAATAATCCTTTTCACAAACACAATGGTCTTTCAAGCTAAAAGTAATGAAAGACAAGGATAGTCACAGACTACTGGTCAAGGGAACAATACAAGAGGACATTTCAATCCTAAATATTTATGCACCCAACATTAATACCCCAGTTTTATTAAATGAATGCTATGCAATTTGAACATTAAGATATCCTAAAACACCATAATTGTCAGGGACTTCAAATTCACATTGACAGAATCAAACCAGTCTTCTAAGCAGAAGCTAAACAAAGGACATAAACACAACTCTGGATCAAATGGGCTTTAGAAATATATACAGAACTTTCCACCACACTACCACAGAATGTAAGTTCTCAGAAACTCATGGATCATTCTCCAAGATAGATCATATCCTGGGGCATGAATCAAACCTTGACAAATTAAAAAAAAAAAACATATGTAAACTAAAGATTCAGAAGCAAGAGAGTGAACTAAAGACAGCTTTTACTAAAGGCTGCAGTCCAGAAGGGGAAATATTGGACTGATGTAAATTTGGAGCAGTTGAAATTGAGGGTTGAATGCAAAGAGGAAAAATAAGGGTGCTGAGCATCACTGTGGAGACAAAGATGTGAAAGAGGAAGGGAGAAAACAGAGAACAGGTACAGAGCAAAGAAACTAAAGGAGACTGGTACCAAGTAAAAGAGTAAAGAGGGCTAGTCCCCCTCCTCGGGACTTTCCACATGCTTTCTATGCAGAGCAGCAAACACAGGGTTTCTCACCTCATCAGAGAAAGTCATGATACCCCAGTTTTCCTTCACCTAGGAATTTCTACTCCATCTAGCTCGACAGAAAAGTGACTAAACTTTGTCTCCATCAGCTTATGCTCACAGTGCATCCCTCCCACTCTCTTTGATCACTCAACTAACTGCCCCTTCTGGAGGCCAAACTCCAAATGCTCTGGCAATTGGAGTGCCAGGTCAGGCAGCACAGACCACCTGAAAGGTCTGCTCCACATGTAAGCACCACAAAGATGAAGGAACTCTAGCCTGAGCCACTAGGGAACAAAGGATCACAGAGGCTACTTTCTCCTTCATCACAACTGGCCAGATCCTTAATTGGCCATGGGAAAAAGAGAGGCAGGTCATGTCCTTCTAATGTGTCTGGAAAGTTCTCTAAGGGTCCTCTACACTGTGTGGTTCAGTGACCCAAGTGTGCTTTACTTCTCTAACAGGAGAGAAAGTTGTGGTGTGGCTACTCTGTTTTGATGAGGTGGGATCCCTCCTGGGTGTCTCTTCTGCTAGGGGGGACCTATTTCCTTCTGTCTGCAGTGCTTCAGTTTGATGTCTGCACCTAGCACACCTCTATAGGTGGTTTGTTTGGCCTGGCTGCCCCACTGCCAACTTGGAGATTAAAAGGCCAAGCCACCAATAAGCCTGACCTAGAAAGTTTCAGGAAGCAGACAGAAGATCATGGTTCCACTGACACAGCCGCCAGGGAGAACTATTGTGTATCCAATCAGTTAAAGGAAGGACTACTGGTGTTTTGAATTTGTTTGCATGAGGACTGTGCCACAGTGAGGGGAAAAAATGAGTAGAAATAGTTGGGTGGCCTGAGGATTCTCTACCCCCAGTCATTAGATAGAGGAGAGCTGCACTGGTTCAATCTACTACAGTAGAGATATTAGTAAAATTCTGAAGGTCCTTTAAACTGAGTTCAGGGAGGGCTTACACTAGAAGAGAAGCAGACCAGTTTGCTAACAGAGTGACAGAGACACCACCATCCCAGGAGCACCTGCTGAATCACCACAAAGCACTACCAAATCAAATTAAAGAAAGTAAGGCAACCTCTCAGAGAATCTTATTCTGCAGCACTGAAAGGAAACTTCAAAAGGACCACATACACATCTTCTAACTCATTTCAGTAGTGAGTGGTGATGGGATGGCCATATCCATATCGCATGGCCTCTGGAACTGATTTGAGCCTTACAGTTTTAGTTTTAGTTGCAAAACAGGTCTCTGGGGTGTTTCCTAAGGTCTCAAATTAGATTATTTATCAGTAACTATTGAGGAACAGCCTAAGATTATTTTCAGGTAAAAATATATAGTAAATATAAAAAGTAAGCTGAAAATATTCATGGGAAGGAACCAGAAGAATAATCCAGGCAACATAAAAAATCAGAGCAGATCAACTTCCCCAAGTGATTACAATGTACATACAACACAAAATTCCAACCATCAAGAAATTATCAAAATGTTAGACAGAGAATTCAGAGTATGAATGGTGAAGAAGAGAATGAACTTGAGGAGAAAATGAAAATAGAAATCCAAAAAGGAGTCCAAAAACTGTCTCCAGAAATTAGTTAAATTAAGGACAAAGATTCCAAGGATCTGGGCATAATTAGGAAAGATATAGCAAAGCTTAAGGTATTAAAAGTGACATTCAAGGAGATACAAATCAGTAATAGAGAGACTCAGTGATAAAGTAGAACACAAAGAAGAAATAATTTCAGAAATCAAAGACAAGACTTTTGAGCTAACTCAACTATTCAAAGAGACAGAAAAAAAAGAGAACAAAAATGGAATATTTCCTGAGAGAGTTATGAGATACTCCAAAATATTGAATAGTTAAATGGTAAGAATTACTGAAAGAGAAGTGGATAGTCTTAAAAGCACTGAAGTTCTACTTCAAGACACCATGATGGAGAATTTCTCAAGCATCACAAAAGACACAGAAATTCAGATAGATAGTTTCAGAACCCTAGAAAAACTCAATTCAAATGAAGTAACTCTTAAACACATTGTAGTTAACTTTGCCAAAGTCAAATTAAAGAGAAAATTCTGCCAGAAGTCAGGCATAAGAAAATTCTTACCAGAAAAAGAAAATGTAGAATATAAATGTCTTAACACAATAACTGAGAAACTGCCATGAAGGCTATGTTAATCGGCTTGATGAAAATATTTCAAATTGTATATAAAACCATCACATTGTACCCCATGACTACATTAATGTACAGTTATGATTTAATAAAAAGAGAGAAAGAAAAAAATATCAGGATGACAATAGTCCTTTCAGCTGAAAATTTTCTTATTTTAAAATTTCTTATAGCATAACTGTGTGCATTAATGCAATCCTGGGATACAGTGTGCTGTTTTCATGTACATTTTGAAATACTCTCATCAAACTGGTCAACATAACATTCATGTCATTTTCTTAGGCATTGAGCTAAAACATTCATACTCCGCTTTTAGAAAGATTTACCTGTACCCTTGTAAGATAAACCATAAAGGTGACCCCACCAATCTCCCTCCCTCCCCTCATCTACCCCCCTCACCTCACCTGCCCACCCCCTTCCCATATTCTAAGGCTATAATTAGGTTATGACGTTCCTATAAAAGCTATGAATTAGTTTCAAAATAGGGCTGTGTACATTGGATACTTTTTCTTCCATTCTTGAGATACTTTGCTAAGAAGAACATTTTCCAATTCCATCCATATAAACATGAAGGAGGTAAAGTCTCCATTCTTCTTTAGGGCTGCATAGTATTCTATGGTTTACATGTACCACAGTTTATTGATCCATTTGTGGGTCAATGGGCATTTGGGTTTCTTCCATGACCTAGCAGTTATGAATTGGGCTATAGTAAACATTCTGATAATAATATCTTTGTTGTAATTCAATTTTTGGTCTTCTAGATATAGACCTAATAAAGGAATTGCAGGATCAAATGGTAGGTCTATTTTTAGTTCTCTAAGTGTTCTCCAGATGTCTTTCCAAAAGGAACAAATTAATTTGCATTCCCACCAGCAGTGTAGCAGTGTTCCCTTTTCTCCACATCCACACCAACATCTCTGATTTTGGGATTTTGTGATATGGGCTAATCTTACTGGGGTTAGGTGGTAACTCAAAGTAGTTTTGATTTGCATTTCTCTGATGACTAAAAATGGAGAGCACTTTTTTCATATATCTATAGGCCATGCACCTGTCTTCTTTAGAGAAATTTCTATTCAAGTCCCTTGCCCACCCTGAGATGGGATTGCTTGTTTTTTCTTGCTAATACATTTGAGTTCTCTGTGGATTCTGGTTATTAAACCTTTGTCAGAGCCATAACCAGCAAAAATCTTCTCCCATTCTGAGGGATGTCTACACACTTTATTTACTGTGTTCTTGGCTGTGCAGAAACTTTTAAGTTTGATTCGGTCCCAAAACTGTATTTTTGACATTGCTTCAATTGCCCGAGGGGTCCTCATCATAAAATTTTCACCCAAGCCGATTTCTTCAAGTGTTTTCCCTATACTTTCTTTAAGTATTTTCATAGTTTCATGTCTTAAATTTAAATCTTTAATCCAGTGAGAGTCTATCTTAGTTAATGGTGAAAGGTGTGGGTCTAGTTCCAGTCTTCTACAGGTTGCCATCCAGTTAGCCCAGCACCATTTGTTAAATAGGGAATCTTTTCCCCACTCAATATTTTTAATTGGCTTGTCAAAGATCAGATAACGGTAGGTGGCTGGATTCATCTCTTGTCTCTCTATTCTGTTTCATACATCTACCTCTCTGTCTTTGTGCCAGTACAATGCTGTTTTGATCACTATTGATTTATAGTATAGTATGAGGTCTGGTAATGTAATTCCTCCTACTTTGTTTTTGTTCCTGAGTAATGTCTTTGCTATTCAGTGTTTTTTCTGATTCCATATAAAATGAAGTATTATTTTTTCTAGATCTTTAAAGTATGACAATGGAGCTTTAATGCGGATTGCATTAAAATTGTATATTGCTTTGGGTAGTATTGACATTTTAACAATGTTGATTCTTCCCAGACATGAGCATGGTATGTTTCTCCATTTGTTAACAATTTCAGTTATTTCTTTTCTTAAAGTTTCATAGTTCTCTTTATAGAGATCTTTCACACCCTTTGTTAGGTAAACTCCCAAATATCTCATCTTCCTTGGCACTACAGTGAATGGGATAGAGTCCTTGACTCTTTTTTCAGCTTAGCTGCTATTGGTGTGTATGAACGCTACTAATTTATGAGTGTTGATTTTGTAACTTGAGACACTGCTGTATTCCTTGATTACTTCCAAGAGTACAGTAGTAGAATCCCTGGTATCTTCCAGATATACAATCATATCATTTGCAAAGAGTGAAAGTTTAATCCCTTCTGACCCTATATGGACACCTTTAATCGCTTTTTTCCCCCTGATTGCAATGGCTAAAACTTCCACTACAATTTTAAAGAGCAATGGAGACAATGGGCAACCTTGCCTCGTACGGCAACACTTGTACCTCATCTGAGTGGAAATGATTTCAACTTAACTCCATTGAATACAATATTGGATGTGGATTTGGTGTAGATGGCCTCTACCAATTTGAGAAATGTCCCTTCTATACCAATTTTCTTAAGTGTTCTGATCATGAAGGGATACTGGATATTATCAAACACTTTTTCTGCATCAATTGAGAGAATCATGTGCTCTTTGTTTTGTAATTTGTTTATGTGATGAATTATATTTATAGATTTACATATGTTGAGCCATTCTTGAGATCCTGTGATAAAACCCACTTGGTCGTGGTGTATAATTTGTTTGATGTGTTGCTAGATTCTGTTTGTTAGGATTTTGTTGAATATTTTTGCATCAATATTCATTAGTGATATTGGTCTGTAATTTTCTTTTCTTGTTGGGTCTTTTCCTGGTTTGGGGATCAGGGTGATGTTAGCTTCATACAATGTGTTGGGTAGTATTCCATCTTTTTCTATGTTTTGGAAAAGGTTGAGTAGTATAGGTACTAGGTCCTCTTTAAAGGTTTGGGAGAATAATGACGTGAAGACCTCTGGTCCTGGGCTTTTCTTTTTAGGGAGATTTTGTATAGTTGATGCTACTTCAGAGCTTCATATAGGTCTGTTCAGCATTTCCTCTGCACTCTGGCTAATTCTTGGGAGACGATATGCTTCCAAGTATTGGTCAATTTCCTTCAGATTTTCATATTTCTGGTAATAAAGTTTCTTGTAATATTCATTAAGGATTTTTTTAATTTCTAAAGGGTCTGTTGTTATTTCACCTTTACCATTTCTGATTGACAAGATTAGAGACTTTATTCTTTTTTTCTTGGTTAGGTTGGCCAAAGGTTTATTGATTTTGTTATTTTTTTAAAAAAACCAACTTTTAATTTGTTGAACTGTTCTATACCCTTTTGTTTTCAATCTCATTTAATTCTGCTCTAATTTTGGTTATTTCTTTTCTTCTACTGTATTTGGGATTGGAATGTTCTTCCTTTTCCAGCTGCTTGAGATGTCCCATTAAGTTGTTAACTTCTCTTTCCATTCTCTTGAGGAAGGCTTGCAATGCTATAAATTTCCCTCTTAGAACTGCCTTTGTGATATCCCAAAGGTTCTGAGAACTAGTATCTTCATTATCATTTGTTCTAAAAATTTGGTAATTTCCTTCTTGATCTTGTCTCTGACCCATCTAACATTCAGCATAAGGCAATTTAGATTCCATGTTTTTGTATGAGTCTGCAGATTCCTGTAGTTGCTGAGTTCAACTTTTATTTCATGATGATCTGAGAAGATGCATGGAATAATTTCTATTCCTTTAAATTTGCTAAGGTTAGATTTGTGGCCTAAGATATGTTCAATTTTGGAGTATGTTCCATGTACTGATGAGAAAAATGTGTATTCAGTTTTGTTACGATGAAATGTTCTGTAGATATCTGATAAGTCCAGAAGTTGAATAGTTAAATTTAAATATAAGATTTCTTTGCTAAGCTTCTTATTGGAGGATCTATCCAACACTGCCAAAGGAGTGTTAAAATCTCTGACTATGATGGAGCTGGGGGAAATCAAGTTGCTCATGCCAGTTAGAGTCCCTTTTATAAATTGAGGTGCATTCTGGTTGGAGGCATAGATATTGATAATTGAGATCTCATCATATTGAGTATTGCCCTTAACAAATATAGAGTGGCCATCTTTATCCTTGGCTACTTTTGTTGGTTTAAAACCTATTTTATCTGAAAATAAAATTGCAACACCTACTTTTTTCTGCTTTCCATTAGCCTGGAATATAGATGACCATCCCTTCACCTTGAGTCTATATTTGTCTTTTAAGGTAAGATGAGATTTTATATACAACAAATATCTGGTCTGAGTTTCTGTAACCAATCAGCCAATCTGTGCCTCTTTAGGGGACAATTTATGCCATTCATATTGATTGAAATTATTGATAAGTCTGACAAAATTTTAGGTATTGAGTTGTTCAAAAGTCCAGTGGACATTTTAAATCTTTTGCCACTTTAGAAGTTGAAGTTTTATCAATAGTTTGTGAATTAGTTTACTTTTGTGGTGGAGGATTGCACTGGTCATTATGGAAGATAGGTCTGAGAATATCCTGGAGAGCTGGTTTTGTTATGGCAAATTTCTTCAATGCATGGATGTCATAAAAGTATTTAATTTCTCCATCATAAATGAAACTCAGTTTAGCTGAATACAAGATCCTGGGCTGAAAGTTATTTTGTTTTAAGTGATTAAATATCAATGTCCACCCTCTTCTTGCCTGAAAGGTTTTGGCAGAGAGGTCTACAGTTATTCTAATATTCTTCCTCTTGTAAGTTATGGTTTTCTTACATTTCGCTGCTTTCAAGATTTTCTTTTTCACATTAACTTTACTGAAGTTAATTATGATGTGTCTGGGGGATGTCTTATTTGGTTTGAGTTGTGCTGGGGTTCTGAAGCTGTCTGCAATCTGAATTTCAGTATCTCTTGACATATATGGAAAGTTCTCTTTCATAATTTCATATAGAAGAGCCTCTGTGTTTTGCAAAGCAACTTCATTGCATTTAGGGCTTCCTATGAAGTTTAGTTTTTTATATTAGTTTTTTTTTTAATTATTCCAGTGCTCTCTGAGAGAATGATCTGTTTTTGCTTTCCATTTCTGATTCTCCTTGGATGTTTGGACATATTCAGAAGCTTTGTCTTCTATATCTGGGATGCTTTCTTCTGCCTCTGGCACTCTGTTACCAAGAGATTCTATCGTATTTTTCAGAACTTTGAGGGCTACTACCTCTTGCCTTAATGTTTCAACATCTTGGGTGGTTTGTCTTTGCATTTTTTGTATTCTTGAGTGAACTTTCAGAATGGTCCTTGAATTTCTACTTCTATCTTTGCCTCTATTCTATTAATCTTATTTGTAATCCAAATTCTAAATTCAATTTCTGACATCTCAGCCATCTGTTTATATAGGGGATCTTCAGTTTCATCTGCCACATTTTTCTTGGGGGGGTTGACCTACTCTGGTTATTCATATTACCAACCACATCCTTTATTGGGGGGGGTTGGCCTACTCTGGTTATTCATATTACCAGAGCTTTTTTGTTGATTCCACTCCATGATTGTTTTACCCGATTTGTCTTTTTCCCATTGAGGTTTGTCAAGGCCCTGTGCAGTGTTACAGCCTGAGAGACCGGGTACCTGCTTGGTGTGATGGGGCCAAGTGGTTCTATCTTATTTTCAGCTGGTCTCTGACCTACCGTAGTGATTCAGTTTCTCTTGGTTGAAGTCTCAGCTGTTGAGAAATACCAGCAATTAAATCACCCTGCCCCCCATAAGCGACAATCGGGCAAGGAAAATCAAACCTTCCCTCAACCATACACCCAAAGTGTCCCTTTGAATATTCCCTGGCTGGTCTGCCCAGTTTAAGGTGTCCAAATCAGTTGTTCCAGTCAGCACCCTTTTCAGGCAGAGAAGTTCAAATGTTTCTGGCAGCTAGATAAGAGGGGCCCGCTTGCAGCTCAGATGTAACTTGCTCCAGTGCTCTATGAAGGAAAGGGATCCACCCAGAAAATGGGTTAGTCTGGGAAGGTTAATACATCCTTCCCTACCTTGCACCCAGTCACTTGTAATCCCCGAAGTCTGTGACCCTATTCACTCCAGTAGGCAACTGATCCCAGGGTTTACAACTGGCAAAATCAGCCAGAAATCTGAGTTAGACAGAGGGGCCTTGCATGTTTAAATTAGGCTTCTGTCCACCTAGATTCCTCTGCAAGTCAGAGGCTGCATTCAGCTCTGGGCAGCAGACAAATAGCAGTTTACACTCAGGTGTCAATTCCAGCTTCTGCCCGCCCACTGCCTTTGTCTCAGCTGTATTACCCTGAGAGCTGGTGCTAATGGCCTCTTTACTTATGAAAGTTATCAGTGTTCAGCCTATGGCTGCAGTCCAGAACCTCTGATTGCCCAGAGAGACAGGGCTGGAATGCCTGGAACAGCTCAGGATGCCACTGTTGCTGTATTGGCTTTCTCCAAGCCAACTCTCTTCTCACGCCTGTGCCACAGTCAAAACAGAGTAGCACCAGCCTTTTCCCCCTCCACTTCTCTCAAGGAGATGCACAAGAATCTGGACTCCATAGGTAACAATCCTCCAGACCTCGGAGTGGGTGGTTGGGGACTCCTCAGAGTTCAATATTGCAAGTGGGGAATATATACAGTTTTATACAGTTTTACAGTTTTATGCCCAGCAGGAGGGTGCTGTGGCATGCCAGCAGGGGTAGGAGGTCTAGTTTTCAGGGGGGGGGTCTCTCCTGTGGGATGGAGTGTGAGGAAGTATGAATTCTGCTCGCTTGCTTGCATGGAGTAAACTGCAAGCCCTTGTTATGGGGCAGTGGACTTCTGTCTGCTTGGTGGTAGATTTTGTACATTTTGGTTGTATTTTTGGGGTTGCAGCTCACCTCAGGAAGGTTGAAGTGTGCTCTTCAATCTTCTCTCTCTGCTCCACTCTAAACCATAAGCTCCCTTGCTAAACTTCTGTCTTTTAAGCCTCCTTCTGGATGGGAGCTTCTGTAAAAAGCTGGCTGCAGTCCGCCATCTTTGCTCCACCCCCTCGCTGAAAATTTTCAAGCAAGAAATGCATGGTCATCAAACTTTAACCTTCCTAAACAAAGCAATTTTCAGCCCAGGATTGCATACCCTGCTAAACTAAGTTTCCTCCTGATTTGCTTTTATTTCTGAGTAATGTCTTGGATATTTGAGTTATTTTCCAATTCCATATAAAATAAAGTACTATTTTTTCCATATCTTTAAAGTATGACAATGGTGGTTTAATAGGGATTACATCAAGTTTGTATATTACTTTGGGTAGTATGGGCATTTTAACAATGTTGATTCTTCCCAGCCTTGAGCATGGTATGTTTTCTTTATTTGTTAACATTTTCAGCCACTTCTTTTCTAAGAGTTTTATAATTAATTTTATAGACATCTTTCATGTCCTTTCTTAGGTAAACTCCCAAATATTTCATCTTCTTTAGCACTACTGTAAAAGGAAAAGAGACCTTGACTATTTTTTCAGCTTGACTATTGTTGGTATATTACTTCACACTATACTATAAATCTATAGTGACCAAACCAACATGGTACTGGCACAAAAATAGAGAAGTGGATATATAGAACAGAATAGAGAACCAAGAGCTGAAGCTAGCCACTTCTTGTGATTTGATCTTTGATATCACATAAATTGAGGGAAATATTCCCTATTTAACAAATGGTGCTGGGTGAATTGTCTGGTGACAGATAAAAAACTGAAACTGGACTCTCACCTTTACTCATTAAGAAAAATTGATTTTCACTTGATAAGGGATTTAAACTTAAGACATGAAACTATAAAGATACTTGGATAAAGTGCAGGGAAAAACACCTGAAGAAATTGTCATGGGAGAACATTTTATAAACAGGACCCACCTGGCAATTGAAGCAACACCAAAAAATATATTACTGGGATATGCTCAAACTAAAAATTTTCTAAAACAAAAATACAGCACTCAGAATGGGAGGAGATATTTGCAGGTTATGTTTCTGACAAAGGTTTGATAACTGGAATGCACAGAGAACTCAAACTAATTAATAAGAAAAGAACAAGTGATCCCATTTCATTATGGGCAAGAAACTTGAACAAAAGCTTCTCTGAAGGAGAGGTGCAAGCACTTGAAAAAATGCTCATCATCTTTAATCATCAGAGAAATGCAAATCAAAACCAATTTGATATATCATCTAACTCCAGTAAGATTAGTCTATTTCACAAAATTTCAAAACTTCGGATGTTGGTGTGGATGTGAAGAGAAGGGAACACTCCTGCACTTCTGGTGTGAATGCAAGCTTGTGTGTTCCTTTTGGAAAGAAGTTTGAAGAACCCTTAGGGAACTAAAAGTAGACATTCTAGCCTGCAATTTCACTACTACATATATATCCAGATGACCAAAAATCATTTTACAACAAAAGTAATTGCACAAGAACATTTGTTGCAGCCCAACTTATAATTACCAAGTCATGGAAGCAGCCCAAGTGCCCATTGACCCATGAATGGATTAACAAATTGTGGTGTATGTATACCATGGAATATTATGCGGCCATAAAATATGGAGACTTTACATCTTTGATATTTGCATGGATGCAGCTGGAACATATTCTTCCTAGTAATGTATCTCAAGAATGGAAGAAAAAGTATCTAATGTACTCAGTACTATTATGAAAACAATATATAATCACTCACACTTTCATATGAAAGATAAAACACAGCTATAGCCCACAATGAAGAAAGGAATAGGAAGGGGAGGGGAGGGGAGGGGGGAGGCCGGGTGGAGGGAGAGTAATTGGTGGGACTTCACATGTTGTGCATAATGCAAGGATATGTGTCAAATCTACTAAGAGTAGAGTATAAATATCCAAACACAACAAATAATTAAGTGAGGTGAAGGCTATGTTAACTAGTTGGATGTAGGCATTCCAAATTGTATATGAAATCAGCACATTGTACTCCATAAATGCATTAATGTACACATTTGTGCTTTAATAAAAAAGTAAATGGTCTTATCCTATACTTAGAAGAGCAAAAAATAAAATATAAAAAACCCTAAGTTTTATATGAGATGGAGAAATCAAATATTTTACTGTCATGCAAATGCTGAAGCAATTTGACACAACTAGCCCATCTCTACAAGAAGTACTCAGAACCATTCTTCATACAGACCAGCACCATAATGATTCACCTTCAAAATAAACACCCCAGGCAGTTAAAGAACAAAGGCCCACTTACAATGGTACAAGGGATAAAACTCAGCAATAAACCTCCACAAAACAAAATGAACAAAAGTTGATGATCCCTATCAATTCTCTCAATAATTGTGAATGGATTGAATTCCCCAATAAAGAGACACTGGCTGGTTGACTGTATAACACTCTCACACATACATACACCTGTAATATCTGTTGTCTCAAATATTATTTTCAGGTTCAATTTGATTTAATCCAGCAAAAATAAGGAAAAACAGACATGAACACTATATAGGGGTCAATGGAACTATAGTACATGAAGAGATTTCTATCCTAAATATCTATGCCCCCAACTGAAACAATCCTGGATATGTAAAATGAACCCTAAATTATTGGAACAATATGATGTCCTTCAACTATGTAAAAATGGAGATTTTAAAACACCTGTAAAAAAAACTTCAAATCTTCCAAGCAGAGACTAAACAAAGAACCAATGGGCTCAAACATAGCTCTGTAACTAATGGGCTTAACAGAAACATAAATAAAAATTTATCCTAATAAAAGTGAGTACATATTTTGCCTGGCAACCCACAGATTATTCTCAAAAACTTATCATATTGTAGGGCACAAATCAAACCGAACAAATTTAAAAGAATATAAATTATACCTTGTAACTTTTTGGGTCATCACAGAATGAAAATAAAACCCAACACCAACAGAAATCTTTATGCCCTCATAATTTCATGGACTCTGAACAACCCACAGATTATTCTCGAAAACTGATCATATCTTAGGGCACAAACCAAACCTAAAAAATTTAAGAGAATATAAATTATACCTTGTAGCTTTTTGGGTCATCACAGAATAAAAATAGAACTCAACACTAACATAAATCTTTATGCTCTCATAATTTCATGGAAATTGAACAATGTTATGCTTAATGACAGGTCAAGTGGGAGACAAAGAAGGAAATCATAACATTCTAAAAAATAACAACAATGAAGTCATGACCTATCAAAACCTATGCAATACTATGAAGGCTGTTGTAAAAGAGAAATTTATATCATTACACATCTTCATCTGCAAAACAAAAAGAGAGCAAATCAGTAACGTAATGGACAATCTTAAACAACAGGAAAAGAAAGAATAATCCAACCCCAAACCAAGAAGAAGAAAAGAAACAACCAAAACAAAACTGAATTACCTGAAATTAAGAACAAAAAATCATTTGGAAGATAAGCAAAACAAAAAGTTGGTTCTTTGAAAAGATTAATAAAATTTATATACCCTTGGTCACACTAACCATGAACAGAAAAGTAAGATCTCAATTTACTTCAATCAGAAATGAAAAGGGGAATTACGAGGGCAGAGCATGATGGCAGATGGGAAAGGCATTTAGCTCAGCTCTCCTGGAACAATACGTGAGAGTAAGTGGGCTAGATCATTCCCAGTATTTAATATTGGTGCAGAGTTGTAGTTTGGGGTGTGCAGTGAGGTGGCAGATTATTGGACTTGAAGTGAAATCCAGAGTTGTAGAGATGGCCATGCAAGTTTCTGTGCTGTGGCAGCCAGCAGTCCCCCCCCAGAGGATCACATTTCTTAGTTCATGAAGAAACTATGTGTTGTATGGAAAGATTGGTGATATGTGGACTCCTGAGTGGAATTTGGTGGCCAGAGTGAGGTGCCGTCTGGAGAAGCTCTGCTGCAATTTGGTAGTGGAAGACACATTTATATGGGGAAATTTCCTGGGTAGGAGGTGGCCACTGTCTAAAATTTGGGAGATAGTGAGGCCTCACAGGCATCTTTCCATGTGGACCAGACACACAATTTGAGTTCCACCTGCAGGCAGTCATCCTACACTTGGAACAGGACCAGTATAACCCATACTCCACGAGAATTGTTGCAGGGAAAATTTGTGAAACCTACCTCTGGAGATTTTTAGAGATCTGTGCAATCAACATTTTGGCAGGGACTAAGGGCCAAGCAGGTAATCAGGCAACCACCAAGAATAATCTAAACTGGGAAATAGGTATAAGCCTGGGAATGACTCACAGCACCACCTGGTGTTTAGAAACTATATTGTAACATAAATATATTCCTATTAAAGTTGATCCTTATGGCGCATATATATATATAAATAATTTTTTGTTGTTATTGTCTTTTTTCTTTTTGCCCTTTTTTTCTTTTTTGAGTGCTTTATTCCTTTTTTCTTTTTTTGTAGGAGTTATTTTAAAATATTTTTAAATTCTTTTCATTTGTTTTACTCTTCTTCCCTTCCTCTTAGGGTTGCTGAGAGTGCTTATGTCAGGCTATTTGAGTTTTTTTATTTGTTTTTGTTTGTGTTTGTGTGTCTGTTTGTTTTGTTGGCTGTTCATTTATTTTATTTCAATGTATCTTGCATTTTGCTAAGTCCTCCAACTGGCTATATTCCCTAACTTCAATTTTTATGTTCAACAAAAGGGGAGGAGGGAAAGAGGGCTTACAGGAGCCAGCTTTCAACAGAACCTCCCATCCAGAAGGAGAGATAAGGGTTGGAAAGAACCCAACAAAGTGGAAGGGTGGGAGCCAAATGGAGAGAGAAGACTGTAACTATATGCCATCTCTGCTGAGGCAAGCTGCAACTCCAAGGAAGAAAATTTCAGGTTCATAACCCATTCCAAACAGGACAAGTGCCCATCATCTCCCCCAAGAGAGTTGCTTGCTTGCTGTGCTATCTTGACAAGTGAGCAGTGAACTGAGGACCTCTTCTCTCATCCCACGGGAGAGAATTGCTGGAGGCTGAAACTCCTTCTGTAGAGAGACCCTGATATGACCCTGGGAATTCTCTTGCCGAGCAAGAAAGTTGAATGAATATTTTCCCTGCCACTTTGAATTCCCAGTCCACCCTTCTCCCCTTGCCTGGCAGTCTAGAAGCCCAACCCTTGCAAAGACTGGAATCTTTCTGGTTCTTGTGTATTGCATGAACAGTGGCAATGTAGCAATGCTGTATAGGGAATCCAGTAGCAGTGCAGAAAGGCACAGGGGGGAAGGTGTCTGGCCTGGCTCTGAGAAAGGACATATCAGTGGTAGGTGAAGGCTTGGGTCTCTGCGTGACTGGCAGAGGCTTGGATACCACTGTGGCATTAGAACCCATGTGGAGACACACAGCATCAACATTAATAGAGCCATGCCACCAGGGTCATATTCCAGAGAGATACCTCCCCAGATCTGTGAACTTCCAGAAGAAGCAAGGCCTTGCATGGAAGGCATACCAGAGGACCAGAGTGGCTGGGGAAGGGACACAGTCTCTAAAGGAAAAAAACATTTGTTGCTTTGTTAACCTCTGGTTTGGAATGAGCTCAGGTGGAACACTCCCTGGTTTTCATTGAGCACCGGAGGTAGTTACGCTTTAGCTCCACCAGCTGGCTGGTTTCAGAGTGTGGTTGCCTGACTGACAAGACAGTGACTTCCCTCTGACTCTGGCAGGCCCACATACCTGGCTCATTTGCTCATTGGAGGGAACTGGATCACAGCCCAGTAGGGTTAACATAGTTCCTGGGTGTGACAGAGGTGCAAGGTGAAGAAGGGGGCACCAGCCCCTTGGATTAACTCTTTTGCTGGATGGGGCTTTCTGACTCCATGGAGTACTAGAATGAGTTACACTTGAGATGCCAGTGGACCCATGATGTCTAGTTGCTGGAAACCTTTTGAATTCTCCCACTTGACCTACATTTGTACTGACAGGGACAATCGATTTGGAACTCTTGACCTGAGCCAATCACCCAAGGACCTCTAAGGTTGTATAGTGGCTGGGTTGTTTTGGGAGGGTTGGATTATCCTCTTCAAGTTGTGGGGTGTCTTAGTTGCTTATATTTCTCCACAATTGAGATTTCAGTCTAAAGTCACTGATAAACTAAGATTGGACAAAGACTAGTTGAATACATGTCAGAGTCACCTAGGCCCATCACACAAAGCAGGTACCCAGTGTCTCAGGCTGTAATACTGAATGGGACCTTTGCAATAATTTAGGGGAAAAGCCACAATCACTAGTCCCAGGTCTTTGGTAAAGGGCTGGTTAATTGCAAATCCAGGACTCCTCAATTCAACTTCACCTTACCAGCTTCTCTTGCCAAATAGTGAAAAATAATCATGAGGTGGAAACAGTGGAAAAACTCTGGCAACATGAATCATCAGAGTAGATCAACTCCCCGAAGGTACAACAAAAGAGGCACAACAGAAGATCCCTTTAATAATCAGATGGCTGAGATGTCAGAAATCAACTTCAGAATTTGAATAAAAAATAAGATTAACAGAATGGAAGTAAGTAAAATTGGAAGTAGAAATTCAAGGAGTAATTCAAAAGTCATCTCAAGAATTCAATTAATTCAAAGACAAAATCACCAAAGATTTTGACACATTGATGTAAGAAAATGCAGCCCTCACAGGTCTGAAAAAAATATTCTACTTTTAGAAAGATTCACTTGTACCCTTGTAAGATAGAAGTGATCCCTCCAATCCTCCTCCCTCCACCCATTCCTCCCGCCTCTCTCCCCCCCCCATGTTCTTAGGCTGTTATTAGGTTATAGCTTTCATATAAAAGGTATAAATTAATTTCATAATAGGAGTGTGTACATTGGATACTTTTTCTTCCATTCTTGTGATACTTTGATAAGAAGAATATTTTCTAGCTCCATCCATGTGAACATGAAGGACAGAAACTCTCCATCTTTCTTTATGGCTGCATAGTATTCCATGGTGTACATATACCACAGTTTGTTGATCTATTCATGGATCAATGGGCACTTAGGCTTCTTCCATGACTGGCAATTATGAATAGGGCTGCAATAAACATTCTGATACAAATATCTTTGTTGTAATGTGATTTTTCATCATCTGGGAATATACCTAATAAAGGAATTGCAGGGTCAAACAGCAGGTCTATTTTTAGTTCTCTAAGTGTTCTCCAGATGTCGTTCCAAAAGGAATGTATTAGTTTACATTCCCACCAGCAGTGTAGGAGTGTTCCCTTTTATCCATATCCACACCAGCATCTCTGGTTTGGGGATTTAGTGATATAGGCTAATCTTACTGGAGTTAGGTGATATCTCAAAGTAGTTTTGATTTACATTTCTCTGATGATTAAGGATGGTGAGCATTTTTTCATATATCTGTAGGCTGTGCACCGATTTTCTTTAGAGGAATTTTTCTTCAAGTCCCTTGCCCACCCTGAGATGGGATCACTCATTTTCTTCTTGCTAATACATTTAAATTCTCTATGGATTCTGGTTATTAAACCTTTGTCAGAGACATAAACTGAAAAAAATCTTCTCCAATTCTGAGGGCTGTCTATTAGCCTTACTTACTGTGTTCTTGACTGTGCAGAAGCTCTTTAGTTTGATCAGGCCCCAATAGTGTATTTTTGATGTTGCTTCAATTGCCCAGGGTGTCCTCATA